>JARKHS020008106.1:0-66910 GCA_030143305.2 Amblyomma americanum | reverse complement strand
CAGGAGCGTGCGCTTGCAAACATGAAAGCAGTCCGTTTCATACATCAGGTGCAATGCTGCCAATGCCAGCACTCTTTTCATGCGCAGCCTACATCCGCGACACAAAATAGTGCGTTGCTTGTGGTGAGCGAAGAATTACAAATGCTTTACCAGCAGGCTTCGTGGATGATGTATTTTTGTTTAGCGTGACAAAAAACACTCGTATTACAAGAAAATCGTTCGAGATGTGTGATTTTGTGTTTTTCGTCTTTTTCCATTTCACCTTTTCGCTGTCCCCGCACTCCTGCCCACCGTGTTTACTTTTTTCGACTCCCTTTCATTCTTCAGAAAATGGCGTTCGGCTCAACGGCCGCGACCACCGCTCCTGCACGCATTTTCTGAAAGGTTCGTACATCCAAGCTGTCAAGGCACGCCAAGCAATTAATTGCAAATATGTACACCCGAAGCATGATCCGTTTTCCGGATAAGTCTGTTCTGGATGTACTGAGTGCTGAGAGCGAGGACACCGAAGTATCTCTCCATACCATAAGGAAAATCAAGGCGGAGCGTCGGTGTGGGCCTTTGTCGTCTCCGAAGAAAATACCTTGCGACGTGATCATTACAAGCTTGCGAACAGTCAAGAATGACAGTTTCACAATCCATGCCATCAGTTTGAAAGGAAGCAGTATGTACGCGAACAGGGCAGTCCTAACACTCGACAGTGTGCTAAAAGCTCTGAATGAGGACGACGACCTGCCGAAATTCAAGAAAAAGACATTGTGGAGGCTGATGAAGCACATCGGAAGCACATATGAAAAACCAATACTGAACCTTGCGCTGATGGAGTGAAGTGACACCATTGGCAGGAGTCGCAGGTTACTGCGGGCGGTCAAGGCATTCCGAGGACATGACTGGTACGACTCGTTCCCCGCTTATTTCCTTACGCAGCACGTTTAGACTGGCTTCATATTGAGCTCGATGTTTGTGTTGCAACCTCGTAGTCGTAACAGTGAGGGTTGCTTCAGAAGAACACATTTAAAAAAAAACCGTCTTGACCACGTGGCTGTTGCCGACCTTTTGTGTAGAGGTGACGTTTCAATGCCAGATTTTCGCTACGTTTTGGTGGGGAACTTGTCTGCAAGGATCACATTTAATCGCTTAATTCGAATTGGTGCGGCAAGCAAAAACATCAAAGCTGCCAAAAATGTACCATGGAAATGAGTAGCGCCATCTCGTCTTCACCGTAGGAACGAATGAACACCCACTGTACACTGCCCGCTGCTCCCGTGGTGAGAATTACTGGCGCTACTGCTGCGAACGTTGGAAATTTTTGTTCGCAGTCGCCGCAAGTGAAGAGATTTCAGATGCTGCCGAATTAGTCAAGTACCTCATGCAAACATGCAGTGAATATAATTTGGCTCCCAAATTCCGCCTGGGCGTGAAATGTAATCCCGAACAAGAGAGCACTAAAGCCAAGATAATTCTTTTTTATCGATTGTTCTTGAGCGGGTGGTTGTGAGGCAGTGGTCAGCAATGTTTATTCTTCTAAGCAACGTATTTGTTGCCGTGCGTTTCCTATGTAAATGCTACAGTGTGTTTGTTTACTTACAGCCATTAACACGGGCACTCGGCTGTTTCGCATCTACATGTGCATCATCTGCCTTGATGAAAACTCGGTCAACGCAGGGCACACAAAAGAATACGTCTGGCAGGACTAGACTGTGAAGACATCTCAGGATGCCGTCGTGAAATGTTTTAAAACAGAATTGGCTGCTCCGTCGGGAAAAGGGTCCCGTTTGATCTTTGTACATGCTGGGAGGCGTGCAACTGGATTGGTGCCAGACGGTGCTGACTTCTTCACAGCAAAATAGGGAAACCACGCTGACTACCACTTTGAGATGGATGGCAACCACTTTGAGAAGTGGTTCACTGACAAGCTTTTGCCAAAAATTCCGTCGAATAGCATTGTCCGTATGGACATTGCTCCATTACATAACGTGGCTCTTGAAAAAACACCTACCAAGTCGATGCCCAAAGCTGATATTCAGCTTTGGCTCACAAACAAAGGTGTTCCGTGGTCACAGGACGTGGTGAGGGCCGAACTGCTGGAGCTAATGGTGAACACACCCAGCGTTGTGTACCGCATCAACACCCTGGTAGCTCTCCATGGCCACGAAGTGCTTCGACTACCGCCGTAGCACTGCGAGTTCAATCCCACTGAACTTGTTTGCAGCTTGATGAAGGAATAGATCGCGAGTCGCAACATATGTTTTACTGTGGCTTAAGTTGAAAAGCTCCTATCGGAAGCACTGGCGTCTGTAAGCCAGGAAAACTGCCAAAACTGTTGTGTTCATGTGGAAAAAGTTGGGGCTGAACAGGGCAATGCGATATGATTGTTGACGCTGAAATTGAACCGGCTGTCTTCATCATTTCGCGATGTTAGCAATGAAAACGATCAGAGTGACCTACAAAATACGCTTACTAATATTGTACAGTGGTGCAAGCGCTGGGACATGACACTGAACGCATATAAAAGTGTTTCTCTTCGCATAACTAACAAGATAAACGCTCTACAATATGCATATAAATTAGAATCATCACCATTGCAACAAGTAGCGTCCGTAAAGTACTTGGGTGTAACACTTACTAATAACCTTTCCTGGAACTCTCACATAGATAACATCTGTTCACTCGCATTCCGTAAGCTCTGTTATATAAGGCATAAACTTCGAAACGCCCCCGCTAACGTTAAGCTCTTAGGTTACAATACTCTAATTAGACCCAAGATTGAATATGCTTGCATAATTTGGGACCCGTATACTAAGTCTAACATAAGAAAGCTCGAGAACGTTCAAAGGAAAGCAATTAGATTCATATATTCAAAATATCTACCCACTGACTCCCCCTCAGACTTGATGCATGCTAACGGTATTGAAGAACTACAGGTAAGAAGACGAAATTTTCGTTTAGATTTTCTTTCTTTACTTCTTAATAATAAACTCAGACTTGACCCTTCTGCTTATCTTTCCTCAATGCCAACACGGAATACACGACACTATCACAAAGCTCTTTTAAAACCATATTTTGCCCGGACTAACTCGTTCAAGTTTTCCTTTTTCCCACGCACTATATCTGACTGGAACTCATTAACCGTACCAAATCAACCCTGAAAAACAGACGCGTTCCTCAGCCATCTTTGATATTGCGTATTATGTATTTTTTTCTGCTTTGTCTTGCATTGCTGTATTGTTGTTTTACTACATTATCTTTGCTGTATTGTTTTATTTTTGTTGCTATACTTTTGCTTTTTGTGCACCTGCCCTTCCTGCTTGGACCTAACCATGGTCTGCAGTATGTACATAAAAAAAAAATTTGTGACTCTTGCAAATCCTCTTCTGATGAGTCGAGCAACCATTTCAGTGATGAAGATTCAAGATGCATCGAGTTACTCGTTTGACTTGGAATGGATGTGTGATACACATGCTACTGAGACGAGAGAGATGACTCATTGGCTTGCTGTGATCACCTTTGTGCCTGTGTAGGTGGAAAGGTGAAAATATGTGTGCATGTGGGTGTGTGGTGATCAGTACCGAGGAAAGAGACAGGACTCATCGGCATGCTGCGATCACTCTTGTGTGTGCACGTCTTTAAAAGAACATCCTCATTAGCATAAAATTGTATCAGAAGGTAACTTGAACTCCAGGTGGTGAGGTTAATGTCAAGGACGTGGTGGTAGCGGCGGAGGAGGAGGTGGTGATGGCGGTGGTGGTGGTTCGTGGTCGTGTTAATAGTGTCTGTATAGAAGTAAAATTTGTAAGGCAGTGCAAATGGTACATTATCCAATTAGAATATGAATAGCGGTACAAGTCGTCAATATGTGCAGTTTTTGGAAGATTCAATGCATAAAAATAGAGTGGAGCTTAATCAAGCGTTGTGTCAATTATTCTAAAAGTATTGGAAAATTTGAGAGCAAATACGGTTCGTTGAAAATAATTTTGAACACGTTGTGTTGGATTCCTTCGCCTAATTGTTTAGGAATTCATTGAATTTGATGTCCGAAATATTTGAACTTTCACACGCTCCTAGGATTGGGCCTAATTTCTTCTGTGAGGGTTGGGATAGGTATGCATGGGTGTCTGATCGTCATGTCCTGAAACGGGAGTCCTGGTTTGGCGTGGCCTTCCATTACTGTCAATCTGCCAATTACTGCCAATCTCTCGTCGTTTTGACATGTTATTCAATGCTGCAGTGCCAGCGTTGTGGTAACCAGGAGTGGATGTTTTGTCCTAAATTTTTGTTAGGTGTAAATAATTTCAAGCTGGCTCTTGCTCAGTTCAATGTGAATTTGTTTCGAGTCATATCTTTGTTATTACCTGTCCCAGGAATTTGATTTGTTGGCAGAAAATGTACTGCTTTTTGAAGCCTGCGTAGACATTGGTCAGGTTCAGGTGCTCGAGCTTATGGACAAACTCAGATGCACGCGGAGAGAAGCTTTTGCAGCAGTCAAGAAGAGATCCTCAGGCTAATCTAGTGTGGCCGCCAAATGCCCACCCATAATGAATGCCAGAAGGTCCCATTCTATCACTGTGGTAGTTGGGAAAGCTGTGGCAAATGCAATGGATCGCATTAGGGAAACCGTAATCACATGCATCTCGCAGGCTACCCAGATGACCAATCTGCCGCAGGTGCCCACCACTCCGCTCTTGCCTTCTTTGGCTTCGGAAGCTGCTCCTCCTTCTTTGGTAAACAATTCCGCTCCAGAAGGCCAAAAACAATGTGTGCAACAAAAGACTTCTGAAGTCTCTCTTCCGCACAGCGTTACGGACGCATCCTCTATAGACTGTGTGGATATTCAGTCCGATATCCGCGCCCAGAAACGAAGTGGGTCGCCGTTGAATATTGCAGGTCCATCTTGCCCCCAGTCGAGGACAAAAAATCATAGCGGTAGTCAAAATCCAAAGACCAGGATTCTAGAAAAGGCAGTCGCGGCTGAGGCACTCCTGCCAAGATAGTGTTCTTAAGTGTACTCCAGTGGAATAGCCGTTCTATATTATCAGGTTCAACAGATTTAAATTCCCTTAGCTATCAGCTTCTACCGTATTTAATTGCATTACTGGATACAAGCCTAACTACAGATTTCAATTATCATCTAAAAATTACCGTTCGTTCCAGCTTGACCGGTCATCACGAGGAGGAGGGCTCTTTGTGTTAATCTCTACAAAGTTTTGTCACAGGACATGCTTTTCTTTTCAATACGCGGACAAAGAATGTGAAAT
Organism: Amblyomma americanum; assembly: GCA_030143305.2. Classification (NCBI taxonomy): domain Eukaryota; kingdom Metazoa; phylum Arthropoda; class Arachnida; order Ixodida; family Ixodidae; genus Amblyomma; species Amblyomma americanum. The sequence goes on along the minus strand of JARKHS020008106.1, from coordinate 61,655 downwards.
CCTTGCGGTTGACCTCGGTGTCCCAGGTCATTAGCCTTTTACGGTAGCTAATGCATATTTCCAGTCTGGTGTGCATGGCACTCGGCCCCTTGACTCACTCATGTCTAGTAGCCGTTCCCAGGTTTTAATTCTTGGTGACTTCGATTCGCACCATGTGACGTGGGGGTTTAAAACAGACAGCTTTGGTTGTAGGCCATTTGATTGGGTTTCCTACAACAACTTGATCTGCAACAATTCTGGCTTGCCTACGTTTGTTCTGAGTCAATGCCACTTTGCCTTCGATTTAATGTTTTCCTGCCCAGGAGTCTCTGTTACGTCTTGGGCGCCTGTTGACTGTGCAAAAAACAGTAATCCTCTACCGGTCAGTTTCAAGTTGTGGTGTAAATTAACTCTTTCCGAGTGACATCAGCGCACGTTAATAAATTACAGTTGCTTTCAAAACACGCTAAAATCAGCTCTGAAAAGCAATTCAGACCCATTCGCTGATACAAGTGCCGAAGGAAAGGCTATACATCTATGTTCAGCCCGAAAACATGCAAGGCAAATGTTTGGATTTTTGGTCAAGGGAACCAAGGGTGCCATCGCCAACAATTGGTGGAATGCTGAGTGCACGCGTGCATACAGACGTCGTAAAGCAGCTTGGAAGAAACTTCGCATAAATCAATGCCTAAAAAATTGGTAGGAATATAAGTGTGTTGGAGCAGCATTTAAGCGCACTGCATCCCACGCAAAGGAGGAGTATAATGCAGATCATTATGATTTTCTTTCGCAATCAGGAAATAAACGAGCTTTATTTAATTTGATGAGGCGCAAAAAAGTTATTCCACCGGCTGTCAACATTGAATCCCTCGTTCAGTCTCCTGCTGGCATCGCCAAGGCGTCAATGGAAATTGCGTGCGGCCTAGAAGTTCGCTTTACATCTGCTCTACCTTCTCCAGCTATATTCGCATGCACCTCAAGGTACGGCACTGAGGTCTCTATGCCTGAGCTGTCGCAAATTGTTCTACGCTTATCGCCAGCGGCTCCTGGCCCCGATAAGGTCACTTCATTTATGATCAAAATTTTGTTCACTGAATCTCCTGAAGTCCTATTAGGTCTGGTTAACCATTCCATTAAATGTCCTTGGATACCCCATGAGTGGCGTCTTCCTTAAATAGCTCCATTGCTTAAAAAACAAGGGGAGGGTTTTACATTAGACAACATATGCCCTATTTCATTAACTTCGAACCTAGTAAAATTGGTGGAAAGGGTCTTTTTGAGCCGTTTCATGTCTTTCATTTCTGAAAATACTCTCTTGAATTCATGTAAAATTGTTTTCAAGCCGGGCTTTTCAATTTGGGGTGCTTATACTGACCTAGAGAGTTGCATTAAATTAGCTCGCATCAGAAAACAGTTTGCTGCGCTTGTCATTTTGGAAGTCAGTAAAGCATACAATAGCGTTCAGCATTCGGCTCTGTTACTCAGATCACCGGAACTCAACACCCCAAACTATTTTGTAGCCTGGATTTCTGCTTTTTTGGAAAATAAATGTTGTTCTGCGCCTTGAGGCGTGAATCCCATAGTTATCAGCTGGTTCCGCCTTTTAACATTTCAAAAATATTTAAAGGCTGTGCGACTCATCTCTTCACGCCCCCAGTATAATACTTCTTAGTCAACCTGCAGTATTTTTTAGTGCCGTCTGGTCTCGTTTAAATACTCCGCAGATATGTTTCGTGCAGTCCGTCCTTGATCTCTTAAACATTCACTTCACAGATGTTTGCCAAGTGTATAACAACTCACCTTCGGTCCGGATTTAATTCGATGACATTTTCTCATCTAACGCAGAGCTGCAGCCCTTTCCTCTTCTTCAGTGTTTGTTGCAGGACCACCTAAGGTGATTTCCCGCTCATATTTTTATTGCTACCGATGCCTCGCAGGATCGTGAAAAGGCAGGTGCGGGAAATTTTTCACCTTCACTAGGTTGGTCTTTTTTTCTCCGTCTTCCTGACTTCGCTCCGCTTTATCTGACTGAATTATTAGCAATAATCTTAACCTTACGAAAATCAGAAACTACCGTTTCTTTGGTCGAGGTTATCACAGACTCTCTGTCAGTTTGCTCTACATTATCCTCACCAACTAAGTCTCGGGCATTACGCCTCTTTAAGTTCCTGATTCCGCTCCATCTAAATTGGGTAAGGTTGTTTTGGTCACCGGTCCACATGGGCTTTCAATTTAATAAGGTTGCAGATTCCTTAGCAAAGGCCTCTCTCTGCGGCCTAATTATTGCTGTTCTGCCAATCTGTGCATATACCGCTGCGGTGGGGTATCGCAGCTACACAATATTTCAGTAATTTCCTGCCTCGAGTATTACATCATCTCAAGAATATCATCATATTCTGCATCCTTGGAGTTGCAAAAACTGGCGCTCGCGCAAACTAGAGGTCTCTTTCACGCGTTTGCAATGCAAGGTTCCCTTTCTAAATTTCTACCTTCAGAGATCTGGCCTGGCGGGTTCCCCATTGTGCCCTTTTTGTTCCGAACCAGAGAAAATACATCACTTCCTGCTGTTCTCCCGCCGATGTTCCCATTTCAGGAAGCGTCGTTTGCAAATTCCTTTTCATCAACTGGGTTTGCCTATGTGCTCTGCGGTTGTTCATTCCATTACCGCTTCTTCGCTTGGACGTAGAGACAGGAGTGTGCCCTCTGCTGTGCAAAATCTCTTTTAAAAATTGCTGCGACTCCCATACTAATTTATTTTCCCGCTCTCAGTGAGTACAAAATTGAAACAATACAGGCTTGGTGTACTATTATGCGCATTAAGCCATTGCCCCGTCTTCGATCTCCAAGTTAACAGGACCCTTGTCCTTGCGTCTTCACAGGACAGGATTTTTCAGTCTGGTTGCGTGGTAATCTGCAGTCCATGCGAGGCAGTGTTCGACGTCCGGGGAGGGGGGGGGGGGGGGGGGGTCGTCTTGGCTCAGTTAGCACACAGCGCAGACAAAATCTCGTCTGATTTAGTGCGGCCAAGGTCGAGCCAAAGACTGGCGGCCAGTCGCGTGAATAGATTCTAAGCTCCATTGTGTAGTTTTTGTCCACGGTTTAGGTAGTTTTTTACGTCCCAAAGCGACTAAGGCTCTGAGAGGCGCCGTTGTGAATGCGCGCGGAAATTTTGACCGCCCGGGGACGACTTGCATTCACATTGCACAGTACATGGGTCTATAGCATCTCGGCTCCATCAAAATGCGACCACCAGGGCTGAGATCTAACCCTCGCTTTTTGCTTCAGCAGCCGAGCGCTATAACCACTCTGCCACTGCGGTCACTCATGATCAATGGCAGTCGATTGTATTGCCCTAAATAGTATCTAAACTGCACATCAAATTCTACCTCTTGAAACAAAACTCCGCAGAACAATTGTTTTTCCTTCATTTAAAACCGTCGCCTTTGCGATGCAGCAAAAAATATCAAACACTGTTTATTAGCGGTGAAAATGCACATTTGATTTGGTTGGTTTTAAACAGGACACTGAACAAAATATGTGATTTGAATTCCCGGAGTATTGGTTGCTATTGCTGGTTTGTTGTCTTTATTTAGCACCGTTTGAGCTATATTTGTTGCGTTTAAATCTCTGTTTCTGTTAAGTCATGTTTTCTGCGATGTTGCTGCAGCGGAGCCGCTAGCTGGCTTCTTTATAACTAGCCTTTGGACATAGATATTTCCTTTGCGTAAATGCGAGTATGTACCAGCGTTTTCAAAAAAAAAAATATCTGGGAGCCTAGTCGTTCGAATTTCCGAATTTTACTATCAGGGTGGTGCGTGCGATACCTACGTTAGGCGCATATACAGTGTCCTGCACTTAACTTGATACAAGAATGCGACGATGAGCGGGAAACAGCTGCCTTTTGAAACCAAATAAACACTGTTTGCCGCGGAGTAGAGCTTTTGAGAGCCTTTTTCAGCCTAATTACTGCTGAAATAAGTGAAAAATGCAAGACTTTGATCATTCACTATTGGGCCAAATGCTCTTCTCTGCGATACCGAAGGGACTAAAAAGAACCGATCTCATTTTTTTTCTGCCAACTGCGTAGTCGTTGTTAACGGCATTTAAAAGGAGCCGCGAAGTACCAAATGTACCACGTAACTGTGCTCATCCGTTACCATATCCATGTGTTAGTAAAACGGAGGCTCCTTTGCACAACGCGAATTTCCTCCTTTCTCTTCCTTTTTTTCTGTGTAATTGCTAAGTAAAGACTGTCTCCGAATTGGCACGCGGTGGTTTTGCTATCGATTATCGCCGACCATAGCACGGGCTTTCAACTGCTGGTAAAGTGGGCTGATTCACTTTCAAAACAGTTCTGACGCCTGTTCCTCCCGCTTAATTTAACTCTCTGAGCGGGCATACTTATTTCATTGATAGTGCGTTTTGCAGAGCTACAATGCGTATGCGCGCACAAGATGTTCTTTTTTTTACTTTTGCGGGATTTTCATAATCACTCTAAAAAATCAATTTAATTAGTTGACCCTTCACCCCTTCTTCTATCAAACGAAACGCATAAAGTGAATATTAAAGATTTTCCGTGTATAACCTTTTCAACGCCGCACTTGCCAAGGTAGGTACACGGAACGTCCAGCTGCTAACTACCACGGTTGGCACGTGGCAGAGTGGAGAAGGAGAAATCTCGCTATGCATGTGTACGTATCACTGGTCGCGTGTTGCAGGTCCCAATGGTGTTCATATGCTACCGTACTTTGAGATCTGATGACAATAATTTGTCCTACAAGTATTTATACGTGAATTATATATTTATAAACGGTTTTCCTTGCAATACCTGGCGATAAGTGGCTTTAAAAACAGAGGAAGCCGTGCACAGGCTAACTATATCGCCTAAATTCAGTGTCTCATATTATTTACACGCCCTTCTAAGGGCAGTTAACATATATTTCTAATGTAGGGTAGGGCCCGGTAAAATGAGACATGGGGCACAATGAGACATGTCTCCTCTACCGACATCCAGCGTAAAATCTTTTCGGTTACGTAGGTTTCTTAAACCACTATTAGGTGCTGCTATGTGTTCAATAAATGTATGTTTAAAGCAGCGGGAATCTTGGGTGGCCTAATTCGGGAAAAAAATTCTGGAGCGACTTTCGTGGAGTGGCTGTCCCGCCAAAAAGGTGCGAAATTCGGACGTCCCGTTTCTTTGGACCAGTGCACCAGCATAGCAGTGAACTACCGTGACAAGGTACGTATTTGTGTTGCTACTGCATCTCCTTGGCTAGCTGTGGAAATAATTACAGTTCCCTGTGAGGTAATCTTCATAACTATAAAATTGATTGAGTAGGAACCTATGGAAGAGGAAAAACGTGAAAGTTCGTCGCTCGGAGCAAGCAATTGCAGTCTTTGCTCGCGCAAAGTGCATTCTTTAGCTCGGAGTTTTTGCCTCGTTTTCTAGAATGGCCCTGGCGTACAAACGAAAGACGACGAGTTCTGCATGGAGCGAGGTCATTATGAAGAACGCTCTAGAAAGAGCGGCAGGCGAAAACATTCTTTTCACGCTGTACCGAAAGCCATCTCTGTGATTAAGGATGCCCTTCAACGGCGACCAGAAAGACTGGAGACGCATGGTCCATACGTGATTTGCAAGAAACAGCTTTGATCAAACACACAAGCTACAGCCACTAGGCGTAAGCTTTTTGAAAGCCTTCAGAGCTGCCTACAATCAAGCATGCCGTGAGTGGCTGCTGAGAAACATTGGTTGTCGCATCACGATGGAGAATGTGGGTGAGCTGGTAAGCAAAGCCTTTGAACGATTAGGAAGCATCCGTATCATAACCAGTGGATTGCGGAAGAGTGGTGTTTGGCCATTTTCTTGCGTGCCACTGGATGAACCTGTGTTCGATGAAGAGCCATTCGTAAGCACAGCGGGACATCAGACTTGCGGTCAAAGACAAGAATCCCACGCTAACTGCTCCCCGCCTACTTCTACCGAAGACAATGAAGAGCCTGCTCATAGTGACACGACCTTTCAAGTTCTTTCTCCTGTGCTTACTCTAGAAAAAGCAAAAATACGTAAGTCGGAGACAAGCATCGTTTTGACCTCATCGCCTTACAAGTCGAAGCTAGCTGCAGCGAAACCTCCCAAGGAGTCAGGCATGGCCTCAAGAAAACGAAGCGGGAAACCGAACGAAAGAACTGTTGGTGGCAGTGTTCAATCGCAGGATGTCTCTCTGAAAGGAAAACGTTCTGCGAAGCGATTAAAAAGCAACAAATGTTACTGGGAGCGCCTCGTGGGCGAACATTTATAGAGGTACACAGCAACTCGTTCTGTGTGGATCCAATGCATGATGCGTCACGAGTGGCCTCAAAATGTCTTGTTTTGCCCCACCTTATGTCTCGACTTGCCCCGTGGGTCAGGGCAAAATGAGACAAAAGGGACTTTTTTATAATTGATGGATACTCATAGTTGTGATGTCGTAATCTTTCTTAATTTTGCTGACAACATAGCTAAGATGTCAAGGAAATCTCCTGTGCAACGCTTTCGGGTTTTGAAATAACCGAGTAAAAACAGTATGAGTTTGCAATTTTTGGCTCATTTTACCCCGCCCTACATTAAAGTGCACGGCAGCAAAAAAAAAGAAAACAGCAAGAGTCAAGGTCCCTATGATAAGACTTCCTAATAAAACCTGACATTGAAGACGCCCACCACAACCTTTTGTGTGTTCTTTCTTTGTTGTGGTCGGACTCTTCATTGTCAGGTTTTATCATTCCCCTGACCAGACGAGTTTTGTCACTCTTGATTTCAAGAATTGATAGTCATCCTCAGCCCTGCCCTTCCCCCTTCGAGTTTTTACAGTTTCCATCGCTGTTTTTTCTTTGTCTACGCTTGTCTTCGTTTTCCCACGCCAATCTCTTCAGTTCCACCTTTTCTTCTGGCCGCTTATTGTTCTCTCCCTCTCAGATGCATCGTTACCTTTAGTGTTCGTCAGCATAGCGAGACCCGAAGTGCTATGCGCCTATTTTGCGCCTGACATTGCTACCGGCCGGACGTTCCCACTTGTTGCACTCGGTGTTACCTGGTGAGTACTGTGTTCTGCTCTGCCATGGAGAATAACATACGCTCTCTTTTCTCCGCAGCTACCCAGAAGATCCGAGATATTGACAATGACCCTCGGGACCTGGGAATTTACCGTCGCCTGCTGCCGGAGAGACTGCTACAGGAGTGGCGGCGGGCGACGGACCCTTCCAGCGACAGCAGCGAGGACGACAGCAGTGATGACGGCACCAGCGACGACGGCACCGACTCAGAGGATGACCCATAAGCCATAAGCAGCAGCGTGACCCTTCCGATCGTACGACATTGAATGCTTCGCTCTCTGTGTCTTTTAGACCCAGAATGCAAGGCGAAACCTTGAATTCAACAAACGTTTTCTAGTCCCCAGACGAGCCATGCCCTTCGAAGTGGTGTCGGATAGACACGCCCACGGACGCTGCACCAATTGCTGAAAGCGAGGAGTTCTCTTTGGCACTTCCTGGACCCAGGGGGCTCCATCTTGTCGCCAAGGACAGCGTGTCGGCGGTTTAAGACGAGAAGAAAGACGATGTGTACCAGCCTGGCTGGACCGCGAGGCCAGGTCGACCAAGGTGCCTGTTCAAGATCCGGGCCTTTCCTTCCTGGGCATTTACAAGGTGACATTTGTGCATTATTTTGCTCTTTAAGGTACTGATTACACGAGCGAATAGACGCAACAGATTTTAAAAATTTATGGAGGCATTCATACTCATCCAAAGAAAGAAAAAATAAAGTAGAGACGTGAGCCTTGATGATACAATTTCTTTTTTAGTGTTGCAGGTATACGCGAAAAATTTATAAAGATCCACTACCCATGTGATCTCCAAAGGCACTCAGCTTTGTCGCACATCGTATCGGTACCTACAGATGTTCACACAACAGTTCCAGTATAGCAGCAATTGTTAGGCGTCAGTGGATTTTTTATGCGGTTTTAATGTTCGAAAGCGAATCAGACTATCAGGTGCGCTGCAGGGAAGGAATTCGACACTTTCGACAACCCGGAGTTCTTCAACGTGAACTGATATTGCACAGTGTGCGGGCCTCTGGCATTTCGCCTCCATCGCAACTGACCGCGGCAAACGGAATCGAACCCGCGTGTTCCCAGTCAGCACCCGATCGCCATAACCACTGAGCCACTGCGGCGGCGAATTGTTTTGTGTTGGCGGTCAAATCGAATTAAAGGCTATTGTCTAGCGTTTGCGGTATCATGACACGCAGCATGAAATACTACAGCAACATACTGGTTAGCTACGGTAGCACGTGCTGAGCGCTTGAGCGAACGCCTGCAAATATGAAAACGCTCCGTTTCATACATCATGCACAACGCTGCAACAGCTAGCGCTCTTTTTTTGCGCAGCCTGAATACACAACACCAAATAGTGCGTTCCCTGTGGCGAGCGAAAAAGGGCTAATGCTTTGCCGGCAGGCTTCCTGGAGGAAGCTTTTGTCACCAGCGTGAAAAAACGCTCTTATTACGAGCGAATCGATCGAGATTTGTGATTTTGTATTTTGCTTTAGTCGGCTTATTCCATTTCACGTTCTCGCTGTTCCCGAAATCCTCGCGCCGTGTTTACTCTTTCGTGCTACCTTTCGCTTTTGGGAAAATGGCGTCAGGCTCAGCGCCCGCGGCCACCTCTCCTGCACGCATTTTCCCGAAGGTGCGTACATTCAAGTTGTCAAGGCACGCCAAGCAAGTTATTGCAAATATGCACTCCTCTACCAGTAACCGTTTTGCGGAGAAGTCTTTTCGGGAACCACTGAGGGCTGCAAGCGAGGATGCCGCAGTATCGCTCCGTACCGTTGTCAAAATCAAGGCGGAGCGTCTGTGTGGGCTTATTTTGGCGTCTGCGAACAAATTACCTCGCAATGTGAAGATTTCAAACTCGCGAACAGTCAAGAATGAAAGCTTCAGAGCCCTTGCCATCCGTCTGAAAGGTCACAGTATGTACGCGAAGGCGGAAGTCCCAACACTCGACAGTGTGCTAAACGCTGTCAATGAGGACGACGACCTGCCGAACATTAAGAAAACGACCTTGTGGAGGTTGACGAAGGACATCGGATTCACATTTTGAAAAAGAAAACAGCCTTACGCTGGTAAAGCGAAGTGACATCATTGCCTGTCGTCGCAGCTAATGATGGCGATCTAGGAATTCCGGTGACAGGGCAGGTACGAGTCTCTCCTTGCTTATTTTCTTACGCAGCATGTTTAGACAGGCTTCATATTGAGCTCGATGTTTGTGTTGCAACCTCGTAGCCGTAACTGTGAGGGTTGCTTCAGAATAACACATTTAAAAAAAATCGTCTTAACCAGTTGCTGTTGCCGACCTTTTGCGTAGAGGTGACGCTTCAATGCCAGATTTGCGCTACATTTGGTGGAGAACGTGTCTGCATGTGTCACATTTAATCGCTAAATCCGAATTGGTTCGGCCAGCAAAAACATCAAAGCTGCCAATAATATCGTACCATAGAAATGGGTAGTGATATCTCGTCTTAACCGTAGGAACGAATAAACACCCACTGTACACTGCCCGTTGCTCCAGTAGTGCGAGCTACAGGCGCTACTGCTCCGAACATTGGCAATTTTTGTTCGCAGTCGGCGCAAGTGAAGAGATTTCAAATGTTGCCGAATTTGTCAACTACCCCCATGCAAACATACAGTGATTATAATCTGGCTGCCAAATTCCGCTGGGCGCGAAATGTAAGCCCGAACCAGAGAGCACTAAAGCTGAGATAATTCTTTTTTGTCGATTGTCTTTGAGCGGCTGGTTGTGAGACTGTGGTCAGCAATGTTTTTTTCTTCAAAGCAATGTATTTGTTTCAGTGCGTTGCCTATGTAAATGCTGCAGTGTGTTTGTTTACTTACAACCATTAACTCGTGCACTCAGCTGTTTCACATTTACATGTGCATCATCTATCTTGAAGAAAACTCGGCCAACGCAGGGCACACAAAAGAATACCTCTGGCAGTACAAGACTGTGAAGTCATCTTAGGATGCCTTCCTGAAAGGTTTTACAACAGGATTGGCTGCGCCCTAGAGAAAAGGGGCCCGTTTGATCCATGTACATGCTGGGAGGCGTGCAACTGGATTCGTGCCAGACGGTGCTGAGTTCTTCAGAGCAAAATAGGGGAACCACTCTAACTACCACTTTGAGATGGATGGCAACTACTTTGAGAACTGGTTCACCGACAAGCTTTTGCTAAAAATTCCGGCCAATAGCATTGTCGTCATGGACAGTGCTCAATATCATAGCTAGGCTCTAAAAAAGCACCTACCAAGTCGACGCGCGAAGCTGATATTCAACTTTGGCTCACAGAGGTGTTCCGTGGCCACAGGACATGGTGAGGGCAGAACTGCTGGAGCTTTTTCAGAAGGTAAACACAACCTGCGCTGTGTACCGCATCGACACCCTAGTATCTATCCATGACCACGAAGTGCTTCGTTTACTGTCGTACCACTGCGAGTTCAATCCCATTGAACTTGTTTGCAGTCGGGTGAAGGGATAGATCACGAGTCGCAGCAAATGTTTTACTTTGGCTGAAGTGGAAAAGCTGCTTTAGGACGTACTGGCGTCTGTAAGCCAGGCAAACTCGCAAAACTGATGTGTTCATGTGGAGAAAGTTAAAGCTGAAGCAAGACAACGCGACATGATTGTTGATGCTGAAATTGAAAAGGCTGTCTTCAGCATTTGCGACTGGTGCAACTCCTATTCTGATGAGTTGAGCACTCATTTCAGTGAAAATTTAAGAGGCATCGAGTAACTTGTTTGACTTGGAATGGATGTGTGATACGCATGCTACTGAGAAGAGAGAACTCACTCATCGGCATGCTGTGATCAGCTTTGTGCATGTGTGGGTGGAAAGGTGAAAATATGCGTGCATATGAGTGTGTGTTGATCAGTGTACCGAGGAAAGAGAGGGCTCATTCCCATGCTGTGATCAACTTCGTGCGTGTGTGGGTGGAAACGTGAAAATATGTGTACATGTGGGTGTGAGTGTTGATCAGTGTACTGAGTAAGGAGACAGGACTCATCGACATGCTGTGATCACTCTTGAGTGTGCAGGTGTGTAAAAGCACATGCTCATTAGGATCAAAATGTATCCGGCAGTAACTTGTACAGTAGGTGGTGAGGTGCATGTGAAGGACGAGGTGGTGGCTGTGGAGACGGTGGTGTTGGTGGTGGACTTGTTAACAGTGTCTGTATAGAAGTAGAATTTGTAAGGGAGTGCAAATAGTACTTGTTCCAATTAGAATATCAATAGTGGTACACGTCCTCGATGTGTAAAATATTTCCTGGATTCTTTGCAGAAAAGTAGTGTAGCATACTCAAGCGTTGTGTCATATTTTCAAAAAGTATCTGAAACTTTGAAGGTTTGTTTCGTTTAACATTTTGAAGAAGTACTGTTTGATTCTTTCGACTACTTGAACAGAAATTTTTTTCAGTTTGCTGTCCTAAAATTTCCAACATTCACACACTCCTTAGATTGGGCCGCATTTCGTGTGTGAGGGTTGAGAATAGTATGTATGGGTGTCTGATCATCATGTTCTGAAAGAGAGTCCGTGTTTAGTGTTGCCTTGCATTGCTGTCAAACTCTGGTCGTTTTCACATGTTTTTCAATGGTGCAGTGCGAGTGCTGAGGTAGCCAGTACTATATGTTTTTTCCTGAATTTGTGGTGGGAGTAAATGATTTCAAGCTGGCTCTTGCTCAGTTCAGTGTGAATTTGTGTTTTTGTAGTCATGTCTTTAATAGTACATGTCCCTCGAATTTCATTTTGTTGACTGTATTTTTTGAACCCTGTCCACACATTGGACAAATTCTCGTTGTAAGAAGTAATGCAGTTCGATGGCCTGCACACTTTTTTTTCCAATTTTGGAGCACTTGATTGATTGTTTGTTTGTGTACCTCCATTCCCCTTGTCTTTTATTTTGTATTCACTAATCTATGCCGCTAGCTGTTTCCAGAATAAACTATTTCTCCAAATCACTGCGGGGTCAGCGTTATTTATTGTCCGGACTCATTTATTGGTTTTTCTTCTGAAATATTCCTTCATACCGTTATAAAACTTTTTCTGCATTCTTACGGGACGCTCCCACATCTTGAAACTCTTTTTGCCTGGCTGCATGAAAATCCCGCCTGAGCAGCTTCAGCTCTTCAAGGAGAGCAGGGAGATCGAAACAAGCTGCCTCTCCTCTTTATTGCCTTCATATAATTTTGTGCACGACAACAAATCTCTAACGCTTGAGGCAGTACTATTTTCTGTCACTGTGTGAATGAAGACTATGTTCTAAATTGAACACTTAAAACGGGAAAACAAGCTATATCGGTGTGGTTTGTGTAACAATAGTTTGTCCCATCAGTTTAAATATACTGCTCTTTTGCCACATATAATTGGAAAGTTATAAAACTCTCTTTTCAATGTCAAAAAAAAAATTCGCTTCGCTTAAGAAGGAAACACATCACAAAAACAAAAAAAAATCAGACATGCACAATAATGTTACATATATGGAGTCAGAAAATATCGACTAAGAAGTCTAGAATATGCGTCCCGATAATTTGTATGATAAAACCGTTATCTGTATTAACAGACGTCTTACTTCTGAACATAACGATCAGAAAAAAATAATTGCTCGCGCCAAGTCATTTGGGCTACTGTACAGCACAGTGCGAAAGTCGGTCCCAGAGTCTTATCGAAGACTGGATCCGCCGCTAACCGGTTGCAGGGAACAATCAATAACGTACCATGTATCTTAAGAGAGGCCCCGAAAGAAATGGCTTCCTCGACAACGGCGAAATCAAAAGTTGCAGACGGTAAATTGTTAATCGGCAATGGCGGAGCACTCACCGCAGTGCTAATTATATAAACTTGAAGAATGGATGTCATCTTTTCACACAAATCTCTCGCTTCCAGCTACAAAGTATAGTCACAATGCTGCAGAATGGGGAAGAAAGCCGCCACTACTGACCAGCTCAGTGACGGCGAAATTCGGACACCTCACATTAACGCGGTGTTGATCAAAACAACATATGAAGTAGTCAATTTCATAACACGGCATAATATTCAAGCGATTCTGAAAAAAAAAACGAGATTTCTCATTCAAGTCACGCGAAATGCAACTCGCGATGAAAAAAAAAATGTTCGAAAAAAGAAGTTTTACGCGGCGGGATTTGAACCCATGCTCCCCTCATTTGCCTGTTGACTCTGCGAAGAGACGCGTTAGAGCACACGGCGACAAAACAGCGTGGAGCGATGCGCCTCTCTTTATATTTTTTTACGGACTACTTCCTTAGTCTTCACAGCGTTGCACATGATGTTTACTACACTGGCAGGATTTAGCTGTTATCATTTGAGAAGTATGCTGATGTTTCTCACCACAGGTGGATAAGTTGCGTAGTCGTCGGTGAAAAGAGGCTGAGAAATAAATGCCGCTTCGAAGAGGCTTGCCATGAAGGCTACGCCGCGTGAATGAAACATTCAGCTCCTCACCACTGAAATATGTCAAGGTCAGACAAGCGAGATGTTCTTATAGGCTTTAGCGAGGCTGTACTTTACATTTTTTTTATACAGGAGGCTTCACTCTGATCTCGGAAAAGGGGGTAGCTGCGCGGGGTGTAGTCAAATATTTATATCTGGCTGGGAACCCGAAACTACGGATTTCTTTTGCACGTAAGTAGCAAGGATTTTGTGAAATCAGATTCGTGACGCCCAGAGGCGGCCTCCAGGTTTGGCAGTAAGGCAGAGTAGCCCAGGAAAACTATAATCCGCGCGCTTTTTTTCATATAAGCAGGCTGCATTCTTTGGTTCTAGCTTGTAAAGTTCCTTTCATTCCAAAATCAAGCTTTAAAATTTTAGCTCGCTGTCCCTCTTATTCATGTTGCAAGATACATAAAGGCGTAAAACTTTCATCGCAAAATTTTTTTCCTTGTGATGGAAGCAAATGGCATTTGTCATTTTATTATAAGTTTGTTCTCACTCTGTATCAGGACACCTAATTGCAATCCATTATTTAATTTAAAAGCAGCCTTGGTCACTAGGTAATCCTCTTGGGCCCTTTTTTACTGTCAAACGCCTAAGCCATTGCTCTTTGATTTTATGTCCTCGAGTTTCAAAAACAGAAATTGAAGTCATTCACAGGGTGCTGACCCTCACATTATGAACAACCTTGCTCATTATATCTTACTACCAAAAATGCAGGCAGCCCTGTTCAGTAGAAATTAGGAAACGTTTCTGGAACGGCACCTCTATGGTGCGTGTCGGAATCTGGAGGAAGAAAGTGCAGCGGGTTAATTAGTGGAGTCAATATGCATTAAGAAACAGTTGCTGTATACTGCACCGCGAGTATTTTGGTTTACCCTTTGAGTTCCCCTTCGATGAACTTCACAATATTATTACTTCAGATGAACATCACTATGGCTTTACTTGTTAAAGAAATATTTTTGTTTGATTCGCGAGGCATAATTGAAGAGAGAATGTCTAAAACCTTGATTTGGACAAGAAAAAGAGGAAATTTTTCTTGTCCAAAACACTGCAGTTAACGCGTGCTCACATGTCTTCAGGGCTTATCTCAGAAAAGAGATCCTGCTTAGCGCTTTTTATGATCAAAAGGTTTTGCCTCCTTGGTCAATTAAAAAGAAAAAACATTTACAAAGGTTACACTGCAATGTTGTCGCTAGTTTTATCTCGGTGATATATTCTCCAGATTTTTTTCTCATTCTTATATCATAGCTATTTTTTTCTAAGAAGCTTAAGCATCTTTCAACGTGCGTTTGAAACATTTTTACGTGATTCGCGTTTCCCATTTGAATGTTAGCACGACCATGTCCCAATTAAAGAAGTTCGGTTACGTGAAACTTCGTTTGATGAGCTGGCCACCCGTCAAAATATGGCGCCGGGATGGGTGTGGGTTCCGCAACGACTGTTGTTGTCACCACCGGAAGGTGCTACCAACGTAATATCTGATATCTGATTCAATATCGGCTGCGGGTTCTTGTACCCAAGATATTAAACTTTATTTGGAATAAGGCGGAGGGCTTGAAGCACTCAGCCACTGATCAGCCCGGTATTCCACTGCCTCGGGGATCAGCCCGGGGCATAATAGCGGGCGCTTTTTCTTTCTATCTTTGTTCTCCAATCCTTTACCTCTTCTACTTTCGGCACACGGCAGCGATGATGGCTCGGCTTGAGCTAGTAAGCAAGCCCATGCACTTTCCTTTTCTTTTTTCCTATCAGCAACAGCATCAGCAGCAGCTGTTCTCACTGCTTTCTGCCAGTTATGGTATATTTTCACATAGAAAAAATATAAAATATATATATAAATTTATAAAAATATATAAATATATACGAAATATATAAATATGTAAAAATATATAAAAGATCACCTCGCAGTTGTATTCTCTTAAGTTTTCTTTCTTCAGAGGTCGGTTTTTGTTCGTGAGAGAACAGCGTTGCTCACACATAACATGAAAAACGATGTTCACATGGAAGACAAAGCAAGAAATAAAAGGACTTGCGAACGATATCATCAGATAGAGCAAGGAACTTAAATCCCGGAAGCAGTAAATGGATATGACAGTGAAACTTAAGTTACAGCTTCGCACGTCGAAAGGCGGTCGCTTCTTTCCAATGTTTTTTATCAATTTTGCACGTGAGCCTCATACAGGTACTGGAAACAGACCACAGAAGTTGTTCGGATGAATTCTTGGTATAACTTTAAATCTACGATTCAGGACGGCGGCAAAGTTAAGATCTCGGTATCATGCACGCGGTTATCTTCACAGATTATGCTTTGTTCCTGCCCCGAGGCATTTAGATGACACTGGATGTATGTGTGCCAGTATATGCCACACGGCTTAAGGATAGAAAATTGGGAAAGTTGGCACAGATTCGTGGTGTACCAAACGAACGAGGACGAAGAGCGCACAGCAGAGCAACACATTTTATGTGCCATATACATGGGGTGAAGAAGAAGAAGAAGAGCAACACACTACGACAAAAGGAGCGTCTAATCTAGGCGTAAAACAGAATAAAATTACCGATGTGAGGTCGCCAGGAAGTGAAGTACTTTCTTGCACTTTTTTTTTCATGTCTGGTTTACACAATCGAGGCTTTTTTCCAATACATAGAAAGTCCGGTTGATTTCGCAAATGTGCTTAAGCGTTCGGTCTGACAGTACTCGGATATACTCATGCCTGAGCTCCTGAAGCTTTTTGCTTTTTCATAACTTTCTATATTTTGTTATACGAAAAAAACATTACCGAACAGGTCCTGTTTTGCCTTGCGTGAATTGTGTGATTCTTTTCACTTAAGACGTCGCTGCACAGCCATTTATCTCGTTCCTCCATTCCTCTCTTGGAAACAGTCACCACGTCTCGTCATCGTTCATCCATAGTAGATCAAAAAAGCTTCCCCTCATCTTTCGTTCGCCCTTGAAATGCTTGGCCTGTGCGGCATAGGCAGCGGACCGTACTTACTACGGCGGACAATGCCTGCCTGGCTTCCTGCTGTTGTCTCGTACTGTGACTAAGTGGCGACAATAGCTGGACTACGCGCATTCGTTTTTTCTCTCGACAGTAGACTGATTGTGGAAAAACAGAGAAAGTGGCTCTTTTCGTGGCACTCGAATTTTTCAACACCCTTTTTCCAGTTATTTAATTCCGCGTGAACAGAACACGGTTCCACGCCAGCAACGTTTCCTCATCTTTCCTTGAAGGCTTCCGGCTCAAATTGCATAAGACAATGTCGCGCTCGTAGTCATACGACAGCCATGATATTTTTTTTTATATCATGCATGTTTGCAGGATATTCCATCTGCTTGCTTGCTAACATGCAGCCCTTGCGATTCGTGTACGGACATCCGGGGGGTTGTCGTCGTGGCTGAATTAGCCCACAGCGCAGACAATATCTCGTCTGCTTTCGTGCGGCCAAGGTAGAGATAAAGACCAACGGCCAGTCACGTGAATAGTTTTTAAGGTGCATGATGTAGTTTTTGTCCAAGGTATAGGCAGGTTTTTACGTCCCAAAGAGCCTAAGGCTCTGAGAGCCGCCGTTGTGAAGGCGCGCAGAAATTTTGACCACCCGGGGACCACCTGCATTCACATAGCAAAGTACATGGGTTTCTAGCATCTCGGCTCCTTCAAAATGCGACCGCCAGGGCAGATATCAAACCCGCCCTTTTCGGTTCAGCAGCCGACGGCTACATCCACTCTGCCACTGCGGTCACTCATGATCAGTGGCAGTCGACTGTATTGCCCTAAGTAGTATTTAAACCGTACACCAAAAGTCTGCGTCTTGAAACATAACTCCACAGAACAATTCTTTTTCCTACATTTAAAACCATCGCCATTGCGATGCACCAAAATATTCAAACACTGTTTATTTGAGGTAAAAATGCACATTTGTTTCTGTTGCTTTTTAACAGGACACTGAACAAATAATGTGAGTTGAATTCCCCGAGCGTTGATTGCTATTTTTGGATTGTTGTCTTTCTTTGGCACCGCTATAGATTAATTTGTTCTGTTTAATTGGCTGTTTGCGCAAGTCGTGTTTTTTGTGATGTTGTTGCAGCTGAACCGTTATCTGGCTTCTTTGTGAATAGCTCTTGTACATAGCCATTTCCTTTGTGTAAATGCGAGTATGAAACAGTACTTTCGAAAAAAAAATATCCGGTAGCACCGTCGTTAGAATTTGCAACATTTACTCTCAGGGTGGTGCGTGCGATACCTACGTTTGGCGCATATACAGTGTCCTGCACGTAACTTGAACGAAGAATTTGTTTGAGCTCTTCCACTTTTCTGCAGTTTTTTTGCTTTTGTGCGTGAACTGTGTCCTCGTCATCCTTCGGGATGGCGGGAGTACAACCCCTGCGTCCACCCGTGGTCGCCGTTGACAAGACTGCGGCTCTACCAGGTGGCAACTCTAGTGCTGATGTGGAGCTTCCAGATTCGTCTGATGAATCCACGGTGACAGCGATGGATTCTGACAGCAGCAGCTTCACGCTTATTGAGTCGCGCCGCCTGAAAAGGAAGTTGCGCCGGACATCGACGGCGGGTGAGTTGCCTACGAGGAATGTAGACCAGCCAGGTGTCTTCTCAGTGGCATTCGTGCCTACAACGCAGACGGCTAATCTGAACACCATTAACAGACAGCGACTAACCCAGTTTTTCGACCGGGTTGTTCCGGGACAAGTCTGTGAAGTCAGAATTAATGCATGGAAGAATGTCCTGACAGTAGATGTTACATCTCAGGCATCAGTAGACAAGCTGAAAGAAATTAGCGTTCTCGGTGGCATGGCGGTCAGCTCCTACGTTGCTTACGGGAAGCGGACAACCACTGGAGTTATCACTGATGTTGACCCGGAGATAGCTGACAAGGACCTCTGGTCGCTGATTAAATCTACGGCCCGAATTGTTGACATTCACCGTTTCGGGCGCTCCAAATGTGTAAAACTAGTTTTTGAAACTGACGCTCTGCCATCCCACATCAAGGTGGGCTATGTGAGGCATCCTGTCCGCCTGTATGTTCCCAAACCTGTTCAGTGCCACAAGTGCAACAAGATAGGTCATGTGAGTGCTGTTTGCACGAATGAGGTATCCTGCCGTCGATGCGGCGGGATGCACCAGCATGACACCTGCACGACGGAGACTTTAAAGTGCGCCAATTGCTCGGGAGCCCATGAAGCCACAGATAAGGACTGCCCTAAGCTGCAAAACGAAACACTCATCCTGAAAAAGATGGTGAAGGACAATTCGACCCACCAAGAAGCGGCGGCGTGTATTCGTCGCCGGAAACATCGTTCCCGGCGGCGTCGTCTGGTTCCACACAATTCTAGTCCACCTGCACCACAGTCGCAGGAAATATCAGCTCAGCCGGCACAGCAGCATGAGCCTAACAACGATAACAAGACGTCTGCGGCCGTGTCCCATGTTACCGCAGTAGCTCAGTCTGATGCGTTTGTGTTACCTTCTTCCTCTGATGCTGAATGGCCAGCTCTGCCATCCAAGGAGATCGCCATGGCAAGACCAAGACCGGTTGCCACTCCAGCTGACACTGTTGGCAAGCCCGAATGTCAGGATGTGAGCATAATGTTAAAAAAGCTTGTGGGTTCAATGCGCGTGCTGCTTTCAGGCATTAACACGCCAACAGCCAAGATTGTTGTGCAGTTTTTGGATGCACTTGAGCCGCTCTTGGCGGCGTTGCAGTAATTCATTATGACACAACCAAAACCTACCTCATCTGTGCCAATGCACGTGCGCCGTAGTGTAGTGGTGCAATGGAATGCCCGAGGCCTACGAGGTCGTCTGAGTGACTTCCGGCAACGCGTCCACAAGTACCGCTTCCCTGTGCTGGTTATATGTGAGCCCAAAATGCCGTCGCCATTCCGCATTTCTGGATACGTGCTGCTGTGGTCTCGCACAGAAGACGAAACTAGCAAAGTGTTAGTTTGCA
Source organism: Amblyomma americanum (assembly GCA_030143305.2). Taxonomy (NCBI): domain Eukaryota; kingdom Metazoa; phylum Arthropoda; class Arachnida; order Ixodida; family Ixodidae; genus Amblyomma; species Amblyomma americanum. Next base: position 42,168 of record JARKHS020008106.1, on the reverse strand, counting down.
TACGCCAAGACATTGTGCACGTCCGCCAAGTTCTACAGCCACACAACACAAACCATTACATCTGTTTGACAGTCACGCTAAAAGGACGGGTCTTTTCGATAATCGGTGCCTACATTCCACCTAGAGATGCCATTGATACTTCGTACCTATATTCAGCCATCCAGAGTTGTCCAGCTCCTCATATCATAGTGGGCGATCTTAATGCTCATCACCCTCATTGGGGCAGTGCTGTTATGAATAACCGAGGCAGGAACCTGTTTGACTTTATGCACTCCCAGAACTTAATCAATATCAACGATGGTTCACCTACGTTTCTGCGTGGCACGTCGTACAGCAGCTGCTTGGATCTGGCGTTTGTTTCAGCAAGTCTCCAGTTTTCCGTCAGCTGGTGCAGTGACGTGGAAACACATGGGAGTGACCACATTCCAACGTATGTTTGCGTCAAGCTATACCCTCTTTATTGGCTACATTCGTTACAGCCTTCCTGTACTCTCTAACATGAGTATTTCCTGCTTACGGACATTAGAGAGTGTCCAAGCACAGGCTCTCAAGATATGCCTCGGATTACCACGTTGTGTACTCGAACAAAGGCACGATTGAGGAATCTCGTGCGTGCCCAATATCGGTCTACCTGTCACACGAACCACTTCGTGTATATTTACGTGCGCTTACACGGCACCGCTGTCACCCGCTGACGAAGATTTTTGATGAGCGACCGAACAGTAGTTTTGCACGCGCATTGCGCTTCCATCGCCCCGAATTGCCATCAGACTATGCCCTGCCGCATCATTCTTTGCAGCCCCCATGGGTATTGGCTCAGCCTTCAGTCTAGAGACTATAGAACATGTTTTAGTGGCGTGTCCAGCGTATGCACGTGAAAGACTCATACTCGCATCTGCTCGGACGCCTATGGACATATCGCTCCTCTCTGAGGATTTGATCCTCGGCGCTTGGCCAGATAGTTTTAGAACTGTAAAGGCAACGCGAGCGCTCTCACCCTTTTTGAGCGACACGGACCTTGTCTCGCGTTTGTGATGTCAGAAAGTGTGCCTTGTTTTTCTTCTTTTTTTTAAGTAGTTTTTATCTGCCTCCTCCCATCATCATCGTCCCCCATCGTGACCTTCTTTTATCTCCTCTTCCCGCCCCCAGAGCAGAGTAGCAGGCCAGATATTTATTTTTCAGGCCAACCTCTCTGCCTTTCTTATCAATAAACCCTCTCTCTCTCTCTTGAACGAAGAATGAAAATATGCGCCGGAAACAGCTGTTTTTTGAAACCAAATAAACACGGCATGCCGCGGAGTTGAAGCTTTTGAGTGCCTTTTTCTGCTTTACTACTGCTGAACTGTGTGAAATATGCAAAATTTTGAATATTCACTTTCGGGCCAAATGCGCTTCCCTGTTTTACTGAAGGGGCTAAAAAGAACCGATCTCATTTTTTTTTTCTGGCAACTGTGTGGTCATTTTTAACGGCAATTAAAGGGAGCCCGCGAAGAACAAAATGTACCACGTGACTGTGCTCAGGCGTTACCATATCCTCGTGTTAGTGAAACGGAGGCTGCTTTGAACAACGCGAATTCACTGCTTACTCTTCCTTGTTTTCCTTTGTGATTGCTGAGTAAAGGCTATCTCCGAATTGGCAGGCAGTGGTTTTGCTAGCGATTATCGCCTTCCACATAGCGCGGACTTTCAACTTCTTGTAAAGTGTGCTGATTCACTTTCAAAACTGTTCTGACGCCTTTTCCTCCCGCTTAATTTGACCCTCTGAGCGGGTATGCTTATCACACTGAAAGTGCGTTTTGCAGAGCTACAATGCGTTTGCGCAGACAAGCTGTTGTTTTTATTTTTGCGGGCTTTCTTTAAACTCTCTAAAAAATCAATTTCAATAGTTGACCGTTCCTTGCTAGGAATGTGTAGTTATCACTGGTCGCGTGTTGCAGCTCCCAGTGGTGTTCATATGCTCCCGTACTTTGAAAGCTAACGGCAATAATTTGTCCTACAAGTATTTAGAGGTGAATTTAAAAATTCTAAACGGTTTTTCGTGCAATACTTGGCGATAAGTGGCTTTACAAACAGAGGAAGCCGCGAACAGGCTAACTATATCGCCTAAATTCGGTGTCTCAAATAATTTACCCGCTCTTTTATGGGCAGTTAACATATCTTTCTAGTGTAGGGCAGGGCGGGGAAAATTGAGAGATGGGGCACAATGAGACATGTCTCCTCTAGCGTCATCTAGGGTAAAATCTTCGATTGCGTAGGTTTATTAACCCACCATCAGGTGCCGCTAAGTGTTCAATAAATGTATGTTAAAACTGCGGGAATCTTGTGTTGCCCACTTCCGGAAAGAAATTCTGGAGCGACTTTCGCGGAGTGGCTGTCCCTTCAAAAAGGTGCGAAATTCGGAAGTCCCGTTTCTTTGAAACTGTGCACTGGCGTAGAGGCAAACTACTGTGACAAGGTACGTATTTGTTTTGCTACTGCATCTCCATGTTAAGTTGTTGAAACAATCTCAGTTCCCTATGAGGAGAACTATAACATTTATTGGGTAGGAGCCTATGGAAGAGGCAAAACGCGAAAGTTCGCCGCTCGAAGCAAGCAAAAGCAGTCTCTGCTCGCGCAAAGGCCATTCTTTAGCTTTGAGTTTTTGCCTCGTGTTCTAGAATGGCCCTCACGTACAAACGAAAGACGACGAGGGCTGCATCTAGCGAGGCCAATATCAAGAACGCTCTAGAAAGAGCGCGTCAGCGAAAACATTCTTTTCACGGTGCACCGAAAGCATTCTCTGTGAGTGAGGATGCCCTTCAACGGCGAGCAGAAAAACCGGAGACGCATGGTCCATACGTGAGTTGGAAGAAGCAGCTTTGATCAAACACAAAAGCTACAGCCACTAGACCCAAGCTTTTTCAATGTCTTCAAAGCTGCCTGCACTAAAGAAGCCGGGAGTGGCTGCTGAGAAACATTGGGAGTCGCATCATGGTGGAGAATGTCGGTGAGCTGGTAAGCATAGCCTTTGAAAGATCAGGAAGCATCCGTGAGATAACCAATGGATTGCGGAAGAGTGGTGTGGCGATTTTCGTGTGCGCCGCTGGATGATTCAGTGTTATCTGAAGAGCCATTCGAAAGCACCTCGTTCTGTGTGGATCCAATTCATGTTGTGTCACGATTGGGCTCACGAAGAGTGCGCAGGGCCCCGTGGATTGTACTTTATGTGCTCCGAGTGCAACAAATGATTTTGTTTGGTTTTCACAAAATGTATCGTTCTGCCCCGACTTATGTCTCGTTTTGCCTCGTGGGTGGGGGAAAATGAGACAAATTGGACTTTTTTATAATAATGGACATTGATAGTGTGATGTTGTAAGCTTTCTAATTTTGCTGACAACGTAAATAAGAGGACAAGGAAGACTCCTGTGCAACGTTTTCGGGTTTTGAAATACCAGAGTAAAATCAGTATGAGTTTGCAAATTTTTTTCTCATTTTACCCTGCCCTACCCTAAAGTGCACAGCAAAAAAAAACAGCAAGAGATAAGGTCGCTGTGATAAGACTTCCTTGTAAAACGTTACTTTGAAGAGGCTGCCACAACCTTTTGTGTCTTCTTTTCTTTGCTGTGGTCGGCGTCTTCAATATCAGGTTTTATGATCCCCCTGACCAGACAAGTTTTCGTCCAACTCTTGATTTCAAGAATTGATAGTCGTCCTCAACCCTGCCCCTCCGCCTTCTAGTTTTTCCAGTTTCCAACGCCCGTCTTTCTTTGTCTACGCTTGTCCTCGTTTTTCCATGCCAATCTCTTCAGTTCCCCTTTCCTTCTTGCCGCTTATTGGTCTCTCCCTCTGAGACGCATCGCTACCTTTTCCACTCGTCAGCATAGCGAGACCCGAAGTGTTATGCGCCCATTTTGCTCCTGACATTGCTACCGGCCGGACGTTTCCACTTGTTGCACTCGGTGTTACCTGGTGAGTACTGTGTTGTGTTCTGCCATGGAGAATAACATACGCTCTCTTCTCTAAGCAGCTATCCAGAAGATCCGGGATATTGACAACGACCCTCGGGACCTGGGAATTTACCGTCGCCTGCTGCTGGAGAGACTGCTACAGGAGTGGCGGTGGGCGACGGACCCTTCCAGCGACAGCAGCGAGGCCGACAGCAGTGAAGAGGACAGCAGCGAGGACAACAGCAGTGAAGAGGTCAGCAGTGACGACGACACCGACTCGGAGGATGACCCATAAGCCATAAGCAGCAGCGTGACCCTTCCGATGATACGACATTGGACGCTTCGCTCTCTGTGTCTTTTAGACCCGGAATACAAGACGAACCCTTACATTCAACTAACGTTTTCTACTCCCCAGGCGAGCCGGTCCCTTCGAAGCGGTGTCAGATAGAGACGCCCACGGATTCTGCACCAATTGCTGAAAGCGAGGAATTCTTGTTGGCTCTCCCTGGACCCAGTGGACTCCATCTTGCCGCCAGGGACACCGTGCCGGCGGTTTAAGACGAGGAGGAAGACGATGCTTACCCCGTCACCGGAGCGCCGTTCCCGGCCTGGCTGGACGGCGAGGCCAGGTCGTCCGAGGAACCTGTTCAAGAGCCGGACCTTTCCTTCCTGGGCATCTAATACAAGGTGACAATGGCACGTTATTTTGCTTTTTAAGATGCTGATTACACGAGCGAATACACGCAACATATTTTTAAAATTTATGGGGCATTCATACTCATCCAAAGGCAGATATAATGTACAGACACGAGCCATGACGATACGATTTCGTTTTTAGTGTTGCCTATATACGCGAAAATTTCAAAAAGATACACAACCCATTTGATCTTCAATGGCACACAGCCTTGTCGCACATTCTATTTGTACCTACAGATGTTTTGTTCACACAACAGTTGCAATATAGCAGCAATTGTTAGGCGTCAGTAGATTTTTTATGGGGGTTTAATGTCCCAAAGCGAGTCAGGCTACCAGGTACGCTGCAGGGAAGGGATTCGCACTTTCGACCACCCGGAATTCATGAACGTGCACTGATATTGCACAATGCACGGGCCTCTAGCATTTCGCCTCCATCGCAACTGAGCGCGGCGAACGGAATCGAACCCGCGTGTTTCGGGTCAGCACCCGATCGCCATAACCACTGAGCCACTGCGCCGGCGAATTATTTTGTGTTGGTGTTCAAATAGGCTTGAAGGCTATTATCTAGCGTTTACGGTGTCATGACACGCAGCATGAAATACTACAGCAACATACTGGTTAGCTACGGCAGCACGTGCTGAGCGCTGGAGCGAACGCTTGCAAATATGAAAACGCTATGTTTCATACATCAGGCGCCCCGCTGTCACAGCTGGCGATCTTTTATCGCAGCCTGGACCCGCAACACAAAATAGTGCGTTGCTCGTGGTGAGCGAAAAAGTATGAAGGCTTTGCCGGCAGGCTTCCTGGAGGATATATTTGTTATCAGCGTGAAAAAACGTTCTTATTACGAGTGGATCCATCGAGATTTGTGATTTTGTATTTTGCTTTTGTCGTCTTTTCTCATTTCATGTTTTTGCTGTCCCCAAAATCCTGGCGCCGTGTTTACTCTTTCCGGCTGCCTTTCACTTTAGGAAAAATGGCGTCCAGCTCAGCGGCCGCGGCCACCTCTCCTGCACGCATTTTCCGGAAGGTTCGTACATCCAAGCTGTCAAGGCACGCCAAGCAAGTAAATGCACCCCCTACCAGTACCCGTTTTCGGGAGAAGTCGGTTCTGGAAGCACTGAGTGCTGCCAGCGAGGACACCGCGGTATCGCTCCGTACCGTTGCCAAAATCAAGGCGGAGCGTCTGTGTGGGCCTTTGGCGTCTCCGAACAAATGACCTCGCGATGTGAAGATTTCAAACTCGCGAACAGTCAAGAATGAAAGCTTCAAAGTCCTTGCCATCCGTCTGAAAGTGCACAATATGTACGCGAAGACGGAAGTCCCAACACTCGACAGTGAGCTAAAGGCTGTCAATGAGGACGACGACCTGCGGAACTTCGAGAAAACGAAATTGTGTAGGTAGACGAAGGAGAATTGATTCACATTTGAAAAAAAATGCAGCCTTACGTTGATCGAGCGAAGTGACATCATTGCCTGTCGTCGCAGCTAATGATGGCGATCTAGGAATTCCGGTGACAGGGCAGGTACGAGTCGTTCCTTGCTTATCTTCCTACCCAGCACGTTTAGACAGGCTTCATATAGAAACCATTGTTTGCGTTGGAACCTCGTAGTCGTAACAATGAGTGTTGCTTCAAAATAACAAATTTAAAAAAAGTCGTCATAACCAGTTGCTGTTGCTGACCTTTTGAGTAGATCTTAGGTTTCACGATCAGATTTGCGCTACGTTTGGGAGGGGAACGTGTCTGCAGGGGTCTAATTTATTCGCAAAATTCACATTGCCGCGTAAAGAAAAAAACAACAAAACCGCTTAAAATGTCGTCGCACTGCAATGAGTAGTGCCATCTCGTCGTCACCGTAGGAACGAATGAACACCCACTGTACACTGCTCGTTGTTCCCGTGGTGCGAGTTACTGGCGCTAGTGCTGCGATCGTTGGCTATTTTTGTTTGCAGTTGTCGAAGCGAAGAGATTTCAAATGTTGCCGAATTAGTCAAGTACCCCCATGCAAGCATACCCTGAACATTAACTGGCTACCAAACGCCGTCTGGGCGCAAAAATTAAGCCCGAAGAAGGGAGTAATAAAGCCGAGATAATTCTTTTTCTCGACTGTCTTCGAGCGGCTGTCTCTGAGACAGTTTCAGCAATGAGTTTGTTGCAGAGCGTTGCCTACGTACAAGCTGCAGTGTGTTTGTTTATTTACAAGGATTAACTCGTGCGCCCGGTTATTTCACAAATACAGGCGCATCGTTTACCTTTATGAACTCTAGGTCAACGCAGAGCACACAAAAGAATACGACTCGCAGTACAAGACAGTGAAGTCATCTCAGGATGCCTTCCTGAAATGTTTTACAACGGGATTGGCTGCACTTTCGGGTAAAGGGGGCCGTTTGATCTTTGTACATGCTGGGAGCAGTCCAACAAGATTCCTGCTAGACGGTGCTGACTTATTTTGAGCACAATAGGGGAACCACGCTGACTACCACTTTGATATCGATGGCAGCTACTTTGAGAACTGGTTCACCAACAAGCTTTTGCCGAAAATTCCGGCCAATAGCACTCTCGCGTGGGCAATTCTCTATATCATAGCGGGGCTCTTGAAAAAACTCCTACCAAGTCGACGCGCAAAAGCTGATATTCAGCTTCGGCTCACAAAGAAAGGTGTTCCGTGCTCACTGGACATGGGGAGTGCAGAATCACTGGAGCTTTCTCAAAAGGTAAACACAACCAGCGTTGTGCACCGCAACGACACCCTGGTAGCTACACATGGCGACGAAGTGCTTCTTTTCCCGCGGTAACATTGCGAGTTCAATCCCATTGAACTTGTTTGCAGTCGGGTGAAGGGATAGATCACGAGTCGCAGCAAATGTTTTACTTTGGCTGAAGTGCAAAAGCTGCTGTGAGAAGCACTGGCGTCTGTAAGCCACGAAAACTAGCAAAAAATATGTGTTCACGTGGCGCAAGTTGAGGCTGAAGCATGACAACGCGACATGATTGTTGACGCTGAAATTGAACCGGCTGTGTTCATCATTTGTGACTGGTGCAACTCCTCTTCTGATAAGTCGAGCACTCATTTCCGTGATGACGGTTTAAGAAGCATCGAGTAACTCGTTTGACTTCGAATTGATGTGTGATACACATTCTACTGAGAAGAGAGAAATCACTAATCGGCATGCTGTGATCACCTTTGTGCGTTTGTGGGTGGAAAGGTGAAATTATGTGGGTGCGTGTTGATCAATGTACTGAGTAAGGAGACGGGACTAATCAACATGCTGTGATCACTCTTGTGTGATCAGGTGTGTAAACGCTCATGCTCATTAGCATCTAATTATGTCAGGCAGTAACTTGTACTCTAGGTGGTGATGTGCATGTGAATGGCGTGGTGGCGCGAGGCGGTGGCGGTGGTCGTGTTAACAGTGTCTGTATAGAAGTAGGATTTGTAAGAGAGTGCAAATAGTATTCTTTCTAATTAGTACACATCCTCAATGTGTGCAGTTTTTTGTGGATTCACTGCAGAAAAATAAAGTGGAGCTTATTCAATCGTTGTGTCAGTTTTTCGAAAAGAATCTAAAAATTTGAGAGAAAGTTCGATTCGTTTCACATTTTGATCATGTACTCTTTGATTCCTTCGACTAATTGAACAGAAATGTATTCAGTTTGCTGTCCAAAAATTTCGAACATTCACACACTCCTAAGAGTGGGCCCCATTTCGTGTGTGAGGGTTGGGAATGGTATGTAATTGTTTCTGATCTTCATGTTCTGAAAAGAGAGTCCTGGTTTAATGTTGCTTTGCATTGCTGTCAACCTCTGGTCGTTTCCACATATTATTCAACGATGCAGTGCCAGTGGTGAGGTAGCCAGTAGTGTATGTCTTGTCCTGAATTGGTGTTGGGTGTAAATTATTTCAAGATGGCTCTTGCTCAGTTCCGTGTGAATTTGTTTATTTTGAGTCGTGTCTTTTTTAGTCCATGCCCCTGGAATTTCATTTTGTTGACTTAAAATGCACTGCTTTTTGAACCCTGTCCACGCATTGGCCAGATTCTCATTTTAAGAAATAATGTTTTTCGATGGTCTGCACACGTTTTTACCAATTTCGGAGCACTTGACTGATTGTGTGTTTGTGTACCTCCACTGCACGTGTCCTTTAATTTGTATTCACTGATCTATGTCGCTGGCTGTTTCCAGAATAAACCATTTCTCGCAAGCATTGCGGGGTCAGCATTATTTATTGTCCGGTTTCATCTATTGTTTGCTCTTTCGAAATATTTCTTCATAGCGTTGTAAAACTTTTTCTGCATTCTTACTTGACGTTCCCACATCTCGGAACTATAAGGCAATAAAGCAAAGAGAAGACTCGAGCTTGAAAGTCTGGTTCGAAAGAGTCGGGGAAAAAGTGATAAGAAAGAAGAGTCGTACGTCATTCGAATATCAAATGGTAAATGGTCTCATGCACAGGGAATGCATATATAGCTCAGGAAGGCGGGTCCAACAGCTGGTGTTACCGAAATATACGAGAGAGACAGTGTTACGCTTAGGACATGACGCCATTATGGCTGGACACGAGGGTGTTCAAAAAAACGGTGTCTAGGATCACCGAGGATTTCTTCTTGCCAGGTGTCCAGAGTGACGTTAAACGCTTTGCTCGCTCATGTGACGTGAGCCAGCGCACAGTTCCGAAGGGAAGAGTTGGTCCCGTGGCTCTGGGCAAGATGTCAGCCATCGACCTACTGTTTCATAGAGTGCCTATTGAATTTGTGGGGCCAATCTCTCCAGCATCCATCAGAGGAAATAGATATGTGCTTACTTTGGTTGACGTGGCCACTCGTTATCGTGACGCTCTTGAACTGAAGACTATTGACAGTATCCAAGTGGCGGACGGTCTTGTGACCCCGTTGGAGGCGTCTACAACTTGTTGGCGTTGGTGAGTGGCGACACCACGGGTTTCCGAGCATCAGCTGGGACGTCCCCGCAAGGAGAAGATGGTGAACAGTGCATCAGCACGGACCCGAGCACCCGCGCCTAGCCGTGCGTGGCATCGCCGTGTTCGGTTAAAATGGGATCCAGGTGGTTGAGCCGATCTCGAGCGTTTGCACCTTTTAGGCCCCTTGGCGGAGGCAACACACCACTTTGGCCCCAGCTTCCTGTAGATGGCACCTCCGGCCTGACCCGGCCGGGAGAAATCTGCAGTCGCCTTTTCCTGTCCTCCTCTCCATCTTTTACTTTCCTATTTTCTTTCTCACAACTCTCCAGTCTCCTCCTCTCTTCTCGTTTTTCTTATATATTTCATAGGTGGCTAGGGTTAACCTTGTGTGGCGTAACTACCCTTGAGTTGCCCATATTTGGTTATAGCAGTGGTGTACAGCTGGCGTGGGCAGGACTTACAAGTTCCTGCCCCGTCCCCTTGTTGGTTTCCATGGTGGGTGTCTTTCATCATAGCCGAAGAACACACTTTTTATGGCTGCCCCTCTCCTTTCAAATGATCACCCTCTGAAAGAGGGCGGACCGATTCCACCTCTCAGTTTTTCAGCAGAAAGAAAACTACGTTCCCAAAGTACCACATCGTTCATAGCGAACAAAAAGTAAAGCCAGCCAGACTAATATCCCCGTATTTAATATCTAAAGTTCTCACAGATTCCCTGGGCCCTAAGTATAAAGTGACAAAACTAGCTAGTGGCCGCCTTTTGCTCGAAATTCTAGATATTATTCAGATTTCAAAGTTGGACAACATCGAAACCTTTCGTGATATTCCTCTCTCCGTGACTCCACAGAGATCTTTAAACACAGTAGGCGGTGTCGTTTCTGACAATGACTTTCTGCATCTAACAGAAGAAGAAATGCTCGAAGGATTGTTAAATGAGAATGTAACTAATGTACATGAAATCAAAATCCGTATAGAAGACAACGAAATTCCGACAAAGGACCTGGTCCTGAGTTTCACCTCCTGCGCCCTGCCTGACTCAATCGAGGTGGGATGCGCAAAAATCTCCGTCCGTCCGTATATACCTAACCCTCGACGCTGTTTCAAATGCCAAAGGTTTGGCCACGGCTCCCAAAGCAGCCGCGGCCGCGATACTTGCGCCAAGTGTGCCTCCAGTGATCATCAATCAAACGACTGCTATGCTACGCAGCGCTGCGCAAGCTGCGAAGGCCACCACTCCGCTTTTTCAAGGTCGTGCGCTGCATGGAAAAAGAAGGAAATAATTACCATAAATACCAAAGAAAATATAACATTTAAAGAGGCAAGACGGCGTTACGCAATGACTCAGGCCACATTCTTTTTCACTGTACACACAAACTTCGCCGATGTGGTGCGTAGGGCTGAAGTGAGGCTGAAGCAGGGCCATCCGCGCTTCTGGCAGATTCAGCGAAAGCTGCTGTGCCATCCCCTGAAAAGAGTCCGCCGGCCACCAAGTCGGCAGCCCGCAAGGCTTCCCCCGTTCGGGAGATGCCCACAACCTCCCTGCCCACAGGTTCACGGCGAAACTCCAACGTATCCAGTGAGGCGATGGACACAAGTTAGAGCTCGCCTCCGCAAAGGCGGAGGCGGAGCTCTCTTGATCGAAAAACAGAAATAACCTAAATAACAGGCCTTCAACAAGGAGGGACCTAATGTCTCAATACATTGCCCCCCAATATCATCATGGCGTTCCTTATCCACAGGAACTGCCGTAGAATTCTAAATAACTATAGTGATGCCACAGATATATTGACTTCTCTATCTCCTGTAGCCCTGTGGCTGCAAGAGACCAACTTGGGACCTTTTCATAAATATATTTTTAAAAAGTATAAAGTCTTTCGCCGTGACCGTTAGCAGGCAAACAGGCTTGCTGGAGGCGTTGCTGTTGTAGTTGAGAGCGGTGTTTCAACCCATGAAATAAAACTCCAGACAAATTATGAAGCCGTTGCAGTCACCGTGCTTACCTTTAATACAATTACCACATGCTCTATATATCTCCCACCACATCTCACAGTATCACTACAAGATCCAGAGGAACTTTTTAGGCAACCAGAGCCGTATATGGTAGTTGGGGATTTTAATTCGCAATCCTCGTTTTGGGGTCGGGTTTTAGAATATTTTATTCTGTGCAACGTCTGCTTGCTCAATACAGGCAAACCCACATATTGCTCTTCCTCCTCAGGTAAGATGAGTTGTATAGACTTGTCTTCTAGCTCACCATCAGTTTTTTACCGATTTTAAGTGGGATGTTTTTTATATCCCGTACGGAAGTGATCACTTTCCAGTGGTAATTAACTTTTAATTACCACCACCAATCATTCCGTCTAAATTACACGGTTGGAAGCTGCACTTAGCGAACTGGCCACTATTGCAAGAAAAGGCCTGTCTGGAGATAATAATGTCTGATAATCTGAGCGTTGACGAACTAAATTAAATTTTTACATGTATCATTGCAGTGGCACGTCTTGCCATCCCTCAATTGTGAGAAGTTGTAAGACAAAATAACAAGCTCTGGTAAACGCAAGAAAGCAGAGAAGCAAAAAAGAAACAAAACAAAGCCTGGGGAAATTTCCGAAGATAACCCACACACGACAATCTCATAAAGTTTAAAAAGACCAGAGCGAAAGCATGGTACATACGTCGCAATGACAAGAAAACTTCATGGAAGAAGTGGATGGTCGTCCATAAATAGTTCAGTTACATCGAAACAAATGTGGGAACACGTCCGCAAATTTAATGGTAGCTTTACTCCTTTCACAATTCCCTTCCTAACAGCTCCGGATACACAGACAAACATTAGCTACAGGTCGACAAACTAGGGGAACACTTCGCCACAGTTTCTAGTCCCTCACACTACACACAATCGTTTATGAAGTACAAGAAGACAACTGAAAAACAACGACTGCCGACAATTGGCAGTGCAAATGAACATTGCAATAAATTACACTACAAAAAATTCGTACAGTACTGTCAGCCGGCAAACAGGACACACCAGGCCCAGATGAAATCCATTATGAAATGATTCCACACCTCTCCGAAGACGCTATAGGCGCTCTTCTGAAATTCTTCAATAAATAATGGCAGTCTGAAAGAATGCCCGAGGCGTGGAAAAAGGTCGTGGTTGTGCCATTCCTGAAATCTGGAAAATCGCAAACTCGGCCAGCAGTTACAGGCCAAGAGCACTTAGGAGTTATCTTGCTAATAGTTTTGAAAGTGTGCTAAATATTAAGTTAATGTTCATCCTTGAATCGCGCAAACTTCTTGATATCCACCAATGTGGATTTAAAAAAGCATGTTCTACGAATGACCATCTCGTCCGTCTTGAAAACACAGTCCGAGAAGCATTCATACACAAACAGCATTGCCTGACAGCATTTTGTTTTTACCTGGAAAAAGACTATGATAAAACATGGATGTTTGGAATTCTTCGTGACCTCGCGGATCTAGGTATTCGTGGCAGGATACTGAACTGTTTAAAAGACTTTCTCTCCGACCGCTCATTTCGTGTACGTCTAGGTTACACGCTTTCGAAAAAAATCATCCAAGAAAATGGCGTATCACATGTGTGCATTCTAAAAACCGCACTCTTTTTTGTAAAAATGAACTCAATATTCCAAATAATTTCAAAGTCCAACATGCATTCCGTATATGTTGACGACCTTGAAATTTCATGCACAGCTTCCAGCTTAACGACACGCCAAAGGCAGATATTTTACACTTAACAAACTAGCTTTCTGGGCAAATCAAAATGGATTTAAGTTCTCTCCACAAAAAAAAAACAGTAGCGGTCTTTTTCTCACTGAAAACAGGCGTGCACACTGATCCCACCCTGAACTTGAATGAAATTGTTCTACAAGTAAAACAAGAGCGTAAATTCCTAGCGATAACATTTTTATATATTTATTTACAAATATTGTTAGCCCATGCGGGCTGTTACAAGGTGGGAATGGGATAATCAGTCAATACAATACAGTTCCAGCTGTTTTAAAAAGGTTTGAAGTGAATATAATTTGTCAAATACGTGTCGGTCAAGGTTATTCCATTGTATACATGTTTTAGGTAGAAACGAAAACTTATACACATCAACTCTCGGCATGTACAGAAAGCTCACATTCCTACCCCACATGAACACTCTCAAAAAGAAAGCTTCCTGATCTCTAAATATACTGAAGGTACTCTCACATAAACACTGAGAGTCGGATAGGTTACATCTTTTACAGATCTACCGCTCTGTAGTACGGCCCACTATAGACTATGGATGCATTGTGTATAGGTCTTCAAGACCATCATACCTAAAAAAACTGGATCCCTTACAAAACCTTGGTCTTCGTCTATCAACTGGTGCACAGAGAACATTCCCAATAAACAGTCTAAATGTAGAAACAAATAAACCATCTCTTGCAAACAGAAGAGCAATGCTTACGTGTGCATATGTACTGAAAATCAGATCCTTACCAAAAACTTTTGTTTCGCCATAGTTACCAGTTGCACATCTAGAAGGATGTTCAATAATAAACCGCAATCAATGAGACCTTTGTTATTACACTTTGAAGATGCATGTCATGAAAACTGGGAATACTAGATGTTCTACCTCAAATTTCCCGGAGACACGATCCATTGCCTTCCAGCTGCGTGTGACTTCACACTAACACAGTTTTGTAAAAAACAAACACCACATGAGCACCTACTACAAGAATACTTGGCTCTGAAATAGAAATATCCAAGCTGCATGTAGTTTTACACGGATGACTCGAAAACAGCAATGTACGTTGGAAGTGCCTTAGTACAGGGGAATGGAAAAAATAGTAAGAGTGCCAATTTATGTATCAATTTTTACTGCGGATTGTTATGCAGCATGTATGGTTTGGTTTAGTTTATGGGGGTTTAATGTCCCAAAGCGACTCAGGCTATGAGAGACGCCGTAGTGTAGGGCTTCGAAAACTTCGACCACCTGAAGTTCTTTAACGTGCACTGACATCGCACAGTACACGGGACTCTCAAAATTCAACCACAGTACACGGGACTCAAAATTCAACCGCCGCGGCAGGGATCGAACCCGCGTCTTTCGGGCCAGCAGCCGAGCGCCATAGCCACTCGGCCACCGCGGCGGCGCAGTGTGTAGATGTGGACAAAATAGTACATGAAACAACAAAACAATATAATATACACCGATTCCCTTAGCCTACTCACAGCGCTGCAGTCAATAAAAGAAGTTTAACGCTTAGTAGGCCGCATCATACACAGCATATAAAATTTCACAACACAAGGACATACGATAAACTTCTGCTGGGTCCTAAGCCACGTCAGAATAGGGGGTAACGATAGAGAAGACGCAGCAGCTGTACGAGCTCAAAATGGTGAAATCAAAAATGTGGACACAACTTTTAAAGACTGCATGAAGTTGATACATAACAAATTAAAGAAAAAATAGCAAAAAAGTGGGATAATGAACTGAGAAACAAACTGCACTTCATAAAGCCCACCTTGGGGGAATGGAAGTCGTGCAGACACCAGGAACGTTTCATTGAAGTAATCTTAAGTCGCCTTCGCACAGGACACACACCCCTGACACACAATTACTTTCACACAAAGAAGACAAACCTGCTTGCGAAAGATGCGGAGACGAGCCCACGCTAAACCATATCTTATTTCAATGTTTAAACCTAGAAAAATTAAGAAAGCAGTATTTTAGTCACTTATATAATAAATGCATTTCATTTTACCCAGCCATACTCTTGAGTGATAATGCAATTGTTGAATTTCTGATGGTTTTAACTTTTTACGAGAGGCTGGTTGTCTTGTGAGTGCCTCACTTTTCTATGATACACCTCAGCTAATTTCTCACTACTGAGAAGAAGGCTGAGGTGTCTATTACATTTGTTGGGGGCCTCGACAACCTCGACCTGCAAAGGATGGCCGCTGAGGTTACCTGACCTTATTTAAAGCTTTCACCATTAGCTATTTTAAATTTTTTTCTGCCCTTTACCTAGATTAGGCGATATGAAATAACGTTTTAGGCCCTCTACACGACCCTTTTTTATGCATAAGATCCAGCACAAGACAATTTTCTAAACATTCCGTTTGGCGCATGAGGGCGTTAGCCGCCTATGTGTCATAAAACGCAACACAACACAACAGTGTATTGCAGAGATGTTCTCGCGTTATGGGTTCCCGGAAGAAATTTTGAGTGGCCGGGGCTCGAACTTCACATCGGAACTATTGAAGGAGGTTAACCGCCTTTTGTAGGCAAGGCAGTTACTAACAACGCCATACCATCCCATGTATATTGGGCTTGTAGAACGGTTCAACGGCACCCTAAAAAATATGATCAAGAAAATGTGCCAGGAGAGACCTACTGATTGGGATAGATATCTCCCAGCTCTTCTGTTCGCTTACCGCGAAGTAGCGCAAATTAGACTTGCTTTCTCGCCATTCGAGATGTTGTATGAGAGAACCGTTAGAGGCACACTTACAATACTCAAGGAGCTGTGGGCTATTAAAGAGGTTGTATCAGATCTCAAGACAACATACACATACGTTCTTGAGTTGCGGGACAAGTTGGAGGAAACATCTTGCTCATCAAGGCCTGGAAAGGGCGCGTGAACGCCATAAGGGATACTATGACAAGAAAGCCACTCACAGAATTCTGAATCCGGAAACCAGGGTTCTCATCCTGCTACCCACGGATCATAACAAGTTTCTGATGCAATGGAACGGCCCATACCTTGTGACGCAGAAGAAAAATTGCGTAGAATATGAGTTATTGATAAATAACACCAAGAAGGTTTTGCATGCAAACATGTTGAAAAAATACGAAGAAAGAGGTCGCGTACGCTACAGCCCTAAGGTAGCATGCGCGGTAGTGGCCGAGGAGAAAGATGAGGTTGCCGAGGTGCCCACGTGCAATGGGAATAAAAGGGTAGGATGGCTTAAGGTACTAATAAACCCTAATTTTCATTAAAACAGACGATCACAGCTGTACTCCAAATCAAGGAGGTTGTGTTTTCGGATGTGCCGGGCGAAATGGAGGTCATATGTTGCAAATTCGATCTCTGTATAGATAGAGCCAACTGAACAGCTCTAGGTATCTCTGGGATGTATGTTGTTGTTGTTGTTGTTATGTGATTATACAACGGAGCGTGTAGAGGACATTAACATGTTTATTAAAGGGCCACAGAAAGTGCTGTTCGAGCTTAGCTTTAAAATTTTTGCGCTATGTAGAATACAGGCCGCCGAGCGTTCATGCCGCGTACGAGATTTCAAAAGCGAGCTTCAAATTTACAATAAATGTTTAAATATTCCCGCTTTCGCACCTCGCGGCGATGCGCGGTGCCGTTCTTTTGCGCAAAAACCTGGCAGACGACGTAACGTCTTGCAAATTACGTCAATAGCCGAGGTAATCAATGGTTCACAGCGCCAAATTCTTTCAGACGTGACGCGCTACCGCGGCCGCGGCAACTCCGCGCGCTCTGCAGCCGGCGGAATGGGGAGGTGCTGAGCAAGTGGGGCCGGCGGAGGAGCGCCGTCGTTTTGACGTGCGAGAGGAGAGGGAAAGGCGCGAAGACGCGGAAGGTTTGAAGGTTTGAAGGTTTGACGTAAAAGGTTTCAAGAAGACGACGAGGATGGCTTTAAGGATGACGTGGGCGAACCGAATACTAAAGAAGATGAAGAAGATGTATTCAGTGCAGTGAGAAGAGTTGATTGGTGGAGAAGAGAAAAAGAAGAAGACGACGACCAGAATGACGTGGACTAACTTAAAGGGTATAAAAGCGCGAGGGAGAGCGAGGCACGGGGGGATGAGCAGAGAAGCGAAGGCTCCGGCGGGTCAGGGACGCTTCGGCCGGAAGAGAGCAACGCCGGCTACTGCGTGAGCACGAGTTCTATGGATTCGCACCGTGGGCTTCATGCCGTTCCTGAGCCCATTTGGGGGAGTCAACGAAGGACACTACCACCTGCTGCGGCCAGGGGTGTCTCCAGTGCTGTTGCCACCCATCCGGGTGGTGCCCCAAACGCCAACATCACCGACATCACCTCCACGGGTGCTTGGACCGGCAGCTTGTACGACGCAGCCAACGACGCCGCCAGCGACGCCAGCCTGAGCACATCGATCGCCACCTCGACGCCGGCTACTACACCCATACAACGCCACAGTCGCACCGAGTCAACCGTGAGCACGAACGCCAACCACTAACAGTAGAACGCCAGTAGTAGACGCTATTAGCAGTGCTCCCGGGTCGTGTTTATTGATAATCTTTGTATTTTGTGTTAGTTTTGTTAGTTACTTTTTCGAGCTATTGTTTGTGTCACGTAGGGAGTATTAAATGAGCGTCTGTGTGGGTACACCTGTCGCCTAGTCCATTCTATCTCTCCGAGTGTTCTCCGGGGAGATCCGTGACACTACCATGTGCACGGTCACAGAACCTATAAGTCAGAAAACCAATCTGCAACACATGGTCACACATGACCACTCAGGTAACCTATCAAGGACTGTAAAGAGTTTTGAGTAGAACTGAATAAAGCGTAATACGGACACAAATAAAAAAAGAAAAGTCCTAAACCACTAATTTCGTTGTATAAGTTCGGAGAATGTGGCGTTCACATCTATTTTAATAGTTCTTGCAGTGTTACGTGACAGCGTTCGAAGAATTTATTCTCAAAGCTGCTTTACCTTGTCAGTCATCAGTACATGAGTGCTGTAGAGCGCAGCATCGAAACTACTTGAGTTTAGCACAGGAAACAATGCGATTGTGGCATTTGCTACATAGCTACCCTTGTGGCACATATTCACTTACTGCGGCTCTAATACTGGCAGAAAAAACCGGCCATGCTTTTGGGAAATGAGGGTACTGCATTTTTTGGGAATTACCCCAAGAAATGAGGGTGAGGAAAACGACAAGCAGAATTCTCACTTTCCAATTCATGGTTTCGTTTTCCTGGGTTACTTTCTGAAACAATGTTAGAAACAGACAAATAATTTTTATGAAGGGAGTAACTACTGATTGGCGTCCAGCAAAGCGCAGCCATGCGGGTACAAAGGAAAGTTATACGCTTTCTCAGAAACTTCGTAGTTAAATAAAAAATTCCTTCTTGTTTGGAGAGAATTTTTTAAACAGACTGAAAAGTGGAGCAAAGTTATAGTACGCGTGACAAAGCATGCATCTATGGGAATCTTCTATCCTTTTTAGTAAAGCGGCAATGCATTGGTACATAAATATGTTGCTTTGATTTAAAGCCGCATATGGCGCACTAAACAGCACCTCCTGTGTGATTTTGTAATCTGAGACCACCACAAACCTCCAGTCACTGAAACAAAAGCACTGTCATATGACACAGAATTGTTGCCTAGAACCGAAGGTAAACTATAAGATCGCGAACAGGCTGCTATTTCAGGTAGATAAACTGGCAGGAAGAAGGTGGAAATTATTTTTCCCAGTTTTTCGAGATGTGATGAAAAAAGAAGGATATGTCTAGTGTAGAGGTTTCTTAGCTATCCCCAACGCGCTACATAGCTTTTCAAGTCGTTGTTGTTGCTGTTAGCCTTTTAAATAATGCCACATACCCTCACTGGTGGTATCGGCCAAGCATCGAGATACAGAGGCATTTCAAGTCTTTTGCAACTTTTGAAATTTCATCCTCTATTGTTAAATTTTAGTACTCATCTTTGTCTTCCTTGTATTGTTAGCGGTGTTATTCTTCTTTGTATCGCGTAATGACTATGAGGTGGAATTAATTTGTAAGAACTGGTGCGCACTGCATTTTTCTAGATTCCGGAACCACTAATCCGGCTGTCATAGTGGTCTATTTTCGGGGTTCGAATATTGCGGTAGTTCTTCTTTGTTTACTCGTACTGAATTGGCGCTAGCTTTTCGGAATAATAATCAACGCTTTAAAACAAGAGGGCAGAATTAAGTTATATTATCTACTCCTGATTGTATAGGTTTCATTTCTCCTTGAAAGTTTTAACATTGCCACTGCTATGTGACTGGTTTGCTAAAACACGAAAATGCAGATTTTAAGGGAAAATTCAAATGCACGTAACCTGCTCGCGTGGGATATATTACACGTTTTACATAGCATACGCAATAATTGTCTCATATTCAATGTAACGTAGAAATCGGATTGTTTACTTTATTCGCGTAAACGGGGAAAAATAGAGTCCACTGTTTGAAACTACTACTTTGCAAATGAGTACAAGAGCAGACTTTTCGCCAAAGCGTGTTATTTTTATTAACTGCAAAAATTACGCTTGGAACCAGACGAAGGTATAATTTTTCGGCTAGATATATCGCAGATTTTTGTCAAATGTTACGCTACCTCGTAAAAGTAAGCGCAGTCCTTACAAAAATGCGCACTTCGCTTACAAAAATACGCCCAAATGCTCGACCAGAGCAATGATCCATACGTGTCAAAGGCACACCAGAGAAGCGCTTTTTATTTGTATCCCGGGAAAGGACAACAAGCCTCAGAACGTGAAAAAGAAAGCAATAGAATTTTCTCGAAATCCAAAGCAGATATGGGATACACATGAGCGAGAAAACCAGCAAAAATATTTTTTTCTCATCCTATGACGTACTGTGTACAGGTGTGGCCACGATTGCGTCCGGCGTAATGTGACAAAAATACAACAGCTTTTTCCCGGGTTCACCGTACTAATGAAGTTTGTCGACGCAAGAGGTGTATGCAGACTTCTTTTTTATTAATGTCGACACAGGATTCGCGTCCTCGATAGATTCATCGCGTAACGTGTGCAAACATCACACGAAAGGAGCCACTTTGACGACGATTTTATTTTACCATCTGGTGCGAACGCGGTAATTGTAGTGGCGACGAGGTTGGCACAAACGTCCCTTTGGAGCCTGTGATTCTGTGCCTGCTGCAACGAACCTGGCGCTTAGGGTCTACTCAAGTGAGCCGAGTTGCCGATAGCATCTGTGCGCCGTGTGATGAATTTCGCCGATAAAAAAATGCACACGAAACATATAAAGGACAGAAAACACAAAAATAATTTATTTCAAAGAAGTCTGTGCTCATTGTGTTATTTAACCAGTTCACCACAGACAGCTTTGCTGTACCCCATTTACAACGATACTATTTTCGCCAAAAAACTTGGCCAAGAAATAGGACATACCAAACAAAAAGCCTTCCCTCAGCATGTGCATACGTCTAGGAATGGAGAGGCCAACTGCTGAAATGCGGCACTAAGCTTCGGAGTGCACCCTCAACATTCAGCCTGGGTGCCAAGCTTTGCGCAGGTATATGTTTCGCCGCCACACTCAGAAGTTTTGGAACAACGTATTTAGAGCCCTGAGCGCCAAACTTTACCGGACAATCTAGATGGCTCTCAGCCGTACTGTGGAGTCATTGGGGCGCCAATAAAGGCCAAAGGTCTCTAAAGGTGAGTGCAATAGTTATTCTTGCTTTGCACAAGTTGAGAGCTCAAGGGGTGCCTTAAGTGATCAACTACATGGCAAAAAAACAAACTTCGTTGCTTCGTTACTTTTGACAAAAGGGTACATGTGTCAGGAAAAGCAGCTCGAGACCTCGCGTACCTTGGAGCCAAGGAGCAACTGCGACAGGCGTTTTATTTATATATTTTCTTTTACCTCCAGGGCTGAAGCAAAACTGAGGAGTAGGTGAACAATAGTAATTAGTGTTCGGTAGGGAAAAAAGTTAAAGAGTGGCAACCAAGGTATAGTATTTTTAAATCGCAAGTTATCACAGATGGCGACAATTCCAATCCTCTGATGTTCGCGATAAGAAAATGAAGAAACGTTTTTGTGTTACCCCGCTCAATACGAACCTTAAAGCGTTTGCCAAGACTGTTCGAAATGTCATGTGGCCGAAATATATCCATCACGAAGGTAGTAAACTGATAGTGACTGGTGCTTTGACAGCGTTTTCGTGGCTCTTAGTACTTTCCTGTTACCCCGTTAGGAGATTACAAGTAGCAGAGGTTGTGAAAAAATGTAGTAACTGCTAGTAGTATACACCTTCTTGACCGTTACAGCCTCTTTAGTACCTTCTTACTGTTCACAGGGAGCAAAAGTGTTAAATTATATAGGTAACATGCTTTAGACAATATCCGTTAGACAACAATGTTCCAGCCTTATGTCACATGCGTCTTTTTGAGACACAAATGAAAAAACTTCGCTTTTGTCCATTCTTTAGTCTCCCATATTCATTTGTGCATTTTTTGTGAGAATACACATAAGGTAAATGATTTACGGTTCGGAATTACAGCGCATTAAGTAAACGCGGCTTGGCACTTGTCGTGTGAATAAATACATGATTTTAACTGTGCTGCATACGCTTTAGGGTTTAACACGGCGCGTTGAAAAAGCACAAAGCAAGAAAATAACCAGACCTTGGTCTATAAATAATAGTTATAAACATACAAGCAATATATCCAAGCACCGCGTGTTCATTGTGTATAAGGCTATCCTTTGCCAGCCTATATTGCCTGCTGTGATGGAATAATCATATGCGCGCTCAATTTCCATTCGAAACGTCATATGATCGAATGCTGAAATTTTCATGTTTGTGTATCTCTCTTTCAATCCTTTCTATTATGCGCGATTAGTGGTAACAACAGAATTACCTCGCTGATATTGCTGTTGAAATGAGGCTTCGCATCAATTTCTTAACATCTTCGTCGTTACTACAAGCTGTAGCTTCCCTTCGTAGGGTACTCTTTTCATTTGTCAAAAAATGGGGCTGACTATTGTGAAAAGAGAATTTGTTCGTAATTTAATAATTAGAGTGTGTTGTAAATCTTAATAGAGGCATTTGCTCTGGCTTCTTTATTGAGGTAGCACAGGCAGGTGAAGGTAGTTACTGTTGCTACTTTCGAGCGGTGTCCAATGTTTCTATGATAGTTCCTACTTTGCAGCGGCGGTAAATGTTGCAATATAGCACTTACTTCCTGCAGTTACTATCTAGATAGCCAGATATGTCACAAGCAGTTACTAACCGCAAAGGTAGTTACGTTGGCCACCTCTTGCTTAAGATAGGCGTGTATAAAACTACTTTAACAGATTTTTGCGGTGGGATGCTAATGACGGAAGGTAAATATTTTATTTAATGAGTGTAAATTATGCTGACAGTGCGCTTATAATTTTTGTAGCAATCAGGAGTAAAGCAAATTTTTGATTCGGTGATTTGTTAGTTTTCCAGAAGAGGATATAAAGCTACCTCTGGAGA
This sequence comes from Amblyomma americanum, assembly GCA_030143305.2. Lineage (NCBI taxonomy): Eukaryota > Metazoa > Arthropoda > Arachnida > Ixodida > Ixodidae > Amblyomma > Amblyomma americanum. The sequence continues at coordinate 19,390 of JARKHS020008106.1, read as the reverse complement.
GAAGGCCCATCAAAATACGTGGGGATGGAATTGCGTTCACCGAGCTCACACACACACACCAAAAAAAATATTGGTCTCGAGGAGATTTGGCCTTTGCACGAATAATGCGTTTCTATTCACAAAGCATTTTCACTGACGTAGTTCTACAAATCATGACGTAGCACAATTCCGTCATCAGCCTTGTCGCTCACCTTTGTGGCGACGTCAAGTTCAGCACGCTGGTGCCTTGAGCTTGCGTGTGCTTACGCTACCTCCGGCTGGGCAACCCTTCACAGTAAAGCTTAGAAAGCTGAATCAAACAGCCTGTATAGCCCTTACTTGCGCGCGTAGTACATAGGGAACCCGACCGTGATAGGAAATATTCGCTTACAGTCCGCGTGCTGCGTCGCCTGCTTCTTGTGTGTACATGCATCGCTTCTATCCGATAACGTACCCTGCAATTTGACATGTTCGCCGCTTCATATATTAGAGCTCAACAAGTTCCCTCCTCCATTTGTGTCTCTCCCATTCATTATGTATCTGTACACAATAGGAAGATGCTGACTTGGTGAATGACATCGATTTTCTTGGGAGCAAAAACCTGCATACACTCATTATTACAATGCCAAATGACAGATCAGAAACTTTAACGCTAAACCGATAAAGGCGCTGTTACCCATACATTTGGTGTGGCGTTGTGAGCGCAAAATAACGGGCATGGCTCTGGCAAGTGGGCCACCTATACGCGTGACCTTGCGGCGTAATCACAACCTGCCGACCGGATTGTGAGCACACTGCACGCCGTGTCACGTGGCAGTAAAATAATTGAATGGTCGCCCAGAAGAGTAACCTGGCCGGCACAAGCTGCCCCCTCAGAGCACCTGTCATAGCAGGGCAGTGGCACATCGCTTATCGATTGCACCGCTGAGCCAGGATTGGCATGAGGACTCCCAGGGATATATGAATGTGAAATTGTAATGACCCATCACCGCTGTGGTAGCCTACCGGTTTCAGCATCCCCCTCGCATGTGGGAGGAGCGGGGTTCGATCCCTAGCGCCAGCGCGCACACAACGCTGAATGTGATACAATGGGTACAAGCTTTCTCCAGCCTGGTACTTGGCTTCGTTAGGGTTAAACGCTTGGGAAATGGGCCTTTGACCCCAGCTTGAGTAGAAGAAAACACCTTCTGCCATGGAGGTGTTTGGCTACAGATGCCCTTGAGTAATAAAAACTTATGATCATCAGTATAGAATGGCGTTCTACATGTATTATTGCGCGTTTTTAACGCGAAGACTCAAAAATTTGCCCGCCTCAACCGCTGGCTCTTTCGCGGTGAAACTTACAAAACTTACCATTATACGCAAGCTCTGCAATATATATGCAGAGCTTGCGTATTATGGTAAGTTTTGTATCGTATATATAGCAAGTTTGACAACGGTACTTACTGAGACAAGCCGTGCATGATGCGAAAACGTAATCGTCTACGTAGAGATCACCGAACCAAATCCCGCTGACGACGTTTTTTCGCTGAAGGGCGGCAGTGGCGCCATCTGTTCTTGCTGTGGAAAAGGTCACGACAAGGCCGCTGAGGCGAGCGTTGCAAGGAGCGGGTCCCTTTGAATATGCCGTTCCGGCCGTTTCGTCTGCTTCAACTGAAGCGCTTACAACATTTTCGGCTAATTGAGCGGAAATAATAACAGAACCACTGATTTAACAAGGATTTACTTTTCAAAGAATATCGTTTGCAACACTCGCCTCGGCGGCCTTGTCATAACGCTTTGCACTGCCGAAAACTGACGGCGCCACTGCTGCTCTTCAGTGATAAAACGTCGTTTGCGGGCTTTGGTTCGCCGACCTCTACGTAGACAATTACGTTTTCGCATTATGCACGGTTCAACTAAGTAAGTGCCGTTGTCAAACTTGCTACAATACAAAAAGTACCATAATACGCAAGCCAAGTGCGCAGTTTAACCGCAAATGAGGCAGGGGTTGAGGTTGGGGGGGGGGGGGGGATTTTTCAAAGTCCCCACGATAAAAACGCAAAAAACTGTATATGGCAAGTAATTCACTACGCTATCGCATCATAGCCGTAAGACTCACCTTAAGTGCCTCTTCCATTTTTTTTTCTCTCTATATCTCTAGTTACCCTCTATCATACATCAAGAGTAAACAATGCAAGCAGTAGGTTTACTCTGCCGTCATTTTACATTTTCCTGTCTATGGGAAGAGGCAAAAAGTTATCCCTCGAACTTTACTTATGACAGCACAAATGAATGACAAGTTGGATTACATATCAAAAATAGGTTTAGTGTTGGGCCTTGCGACGTGGCTGAATCGGCATTCACAACTACATAATCATTTCATATACAAGCTTCCAACCGTGATTTAATGTATGCAAGTGCACATCACTTTTCAGAGGATCACATGTTTACTGACTGTGCAAAAGAGTAGTTCGTTCTGTGACATTATTTCAATTGCAGTTTAGCCGCAGAGAATGACCAATGCTTTTCTACACTTGATGCCAACACACATATATCCTTACAAGAATAGTTGAACTCACTGCAGCACAAAAAGTACAAATGGAGCGATCCGCTTTGCTTTCCCTGTTAACACTGTTTTCCCGCGTCGTTTTTCAGCGAGAGTGGTCTTCTTGTGAATAGACTGCGGTAGTACATCAATAAGGGGACACGAAATGACAGCAGGCGACAAAACAGCATGCTGCTCTTTCGTGACGCCCTTTCGACGGCACACGGCTTGACAGAACAGATAGATATGCCAGAGCCTGCCAACGAAGGGTGATGACGGGACTAGGCCGAAGCGCGGTCCCGACAGTGTCCCCGTCCCTGCCTCCTGGCTGGCGTTTGTGCGTGCGCGCGCGTGTGTGTGTGACAAGAAAAAGAATTGCGCAACATCTTCATAAAATTCACGTCGTGCTCCCGAGTCAACAACCTGTGGGCACCACCGTGCTATCAGCTCCTTCATTTTGAAAGAAATTCCTCGCATTGGGGAAGGTGGGAGGGGGGGGGGGGGGGGGGGCTCTGAGAAGCGAGTTTTCTATTCGTTACCAAAATGACCCCAGAATGCGGGAAACGTATTTAAGGTTGGCTTTTTGCTCGAAGAGGAGACCGGCAAGATCCACGCAGGAAATGAGACGCGGAAGGAATCGAGATGGATATTTGGCTTCGGCGAGGACGGAACTGGTGAGCCAGGCTTTGTTGCAGGCAGAGCGCAGCTAATACCACCTAGCGTAGTGCAGGTCAAGAAGAGTTTTCTGGCGGGTTAGTTGGCGCTTCTCCTTCAGTGCAGTTCTTTGCGGTTCATTTATAGGGCAGTTCTTTAGCCTCAGTATTAATTGGTACGTGGAGTCCCGAGGCAAATGCCTAGTCTGTTCTGCGACGTGCCACCGGATCACCCAACTAGTTAAACTTCAATATCAACTCCATCGATCACTCGTGACGAATATCCAACTTTTCAGCACATCATTAAAAAATAACTATAACTTACCACCCGTAAAGAGGCCGCAAGACAAAACTAGCAGAATTACTACTTTCCAATTCATAATGCCGTTTTGCTAGGTTACTTTCTGCAGCATCGGTATATAGACAGAAATATTTCACTAATGGCACTTTCAAACGGGAACAAAACTCAGGGTTTCAACAGATAATGAGCATGTAGACCACAATCAGACGGCTAATTTAGGCAGCCTAACTTTCTAGCTTAGTGCGTAAATAGTTTGTTCTGCGCTTTCGAAGTGCAAGAAAAAGGACCAATTGTTTAACAGGCGGGTCCACTTGTCTTACCCAGCTTGGTATCATTTCAAGGCGCTTTATAACTTCTTAAGCATCATCTTCATTTCAATACTGACCACTTTAAGCTATTACTTCACGGCACTGTCATGCTACATGTTTTTCAGGGCATTATTTTCTTTCCTGATTGGCTTAATCAAAATTAGGTGCATTTAACCTAAAAACCACCGCAATTTTCTGGAGGCACACATGATGGCAACACACTTTTGCGCTAAGCACGTGTGGATGGTGGCGGATTTTTTCGGATAAAATACGTCGGTAGTGCTTCGTTCGGTTCATTCCCCCTACATTAAGAGTTGCCGTTTCGGCAAGAATAATCAACGCGTTCAAACACTGAGAGCAATGTACTGTTGCCTACGTCTGATTATGCGCTTTCTCCCTCCTTGAACCGTCTAGAGCTTCCAACTGCGTCGTGTCTCCTTTGTTGTGATCGGATAATGCGCATTTTGCTTGAAGACGGATAATGCAAGTGCACACGCACAGATCGCCGGTGGCACATCGCTCGCTTCGCCTACGCTCGAACCTTTTCAAAGGTAACTACCACGTGAAGTGCTCGGCTTAACGTTCATCTCCAGATAAAAACGGCCGCTATTAGCAGAACCTTGGGGGATTCATCAACAGGACAACAATAGTAAAAAGCGCGTTTGTTTTACACGAGTGCGTAACTCTCCGCAGAATGAGAAGAAAGTTCCTTCATTCCGAGACGTATATTTCTTTCGATAGGGCAGTGTTCAGGCCACCCCGAAAGAACAAGCGCGACGGCCACTGTACTATCCAGCAACTTGCAGTTACATTTTCACCAGCGCAATGATGCTGAAACTCAATTAAAATTGCCGATTGAGCAAGTTGGTGGGACATGATTCGAAATGACCAGCGCGGAAACAGACAAAGAGATGTCAAGAAAAAACACTGACGACAGGACCGGCGCCCTTCTTGTCGTCAGTGTTTTTTCTTCTCTTGTCTTCCTCTGTTTCTGCGCCGGTCATTCCGAATGAGGCTGACACCTTAAAGCCAGTGCGGCGCATCGCAATTTATTTCTATCGAATAATTAAACGACCCCTGAGGAAAAGTTGAAAAAGAAAGAAGGAATTGTTTTCAAGACCCGCATTGCAGGGAATGCGGGGTAGCCATATATGATCAAAAGGGCTGGTATAACTTTGTTCATCCGCCTTACGCAGTTTATTCTTGCGTTGCCCATAAACATCTGGCCCCAAGTGTTGTATTAAGAGGAGATATTTTTCCTGTTTACCGAACTCGCGAACTTTATTGACGCAAGAGTTATTTGCCAACCTATTTTCAGCAAGCGTGCCACAGGATGTACGGGAAAGCTATGACCTCCATAGATTCAGCGGCAGTTGTGTACAGACAGAGCAGCACTGGAACCACCTTGAGGACGAATCTACGTCACCACCTGCTTCACCAGCAGTAATGAAGCGACGTCGCTGTTGGCACCAACATCGATTTCGAGCAGGGATTCAACGCATGAGCGCATAGAAGGCGCCAGTATCTATATGCCGCTAAAGAGAAAGAAATCAGTAATGAAGATTATATGTGAACAGGGGCGCGAGAAAGCAAAATGCTCGTAATACCTACAACCTGCTGCAGTACGCCATTGATCATCGAGTGCCTAGAATGTCGACAAAATAATCCGTTTTTGTGGTAGTGTTGCACAAACGCGCAGAAAACCCTAATAACTCGAATTATGTTTTTCTTTGTCACTGCGTAAGCTCAAACGGAAGACATTATTCCTCAACAGCATAATTCTCTTGCAGTTAGCTTTGAGAGTTTCAAATTATCTCTATTACTTTCATCCTTTATTCCCACCAGCTTATTGCAAATTCTTTGACATGGAAGCGTGGGGTATCGAGTTTCGCTTTGCATGGCTAAGATCACACAGGCGATTATTCCGTGTCCTAATGAAAGCGAAAAAGGTGCCTTGGGGCCACCAGCGCAGCTCAGCTTTGCGTACCTACCTGTGTGGTCGCAAGGCGTGCGCGGAAGCCTATTTTTAGCAAGAGCGAAATACGATGCACGGGAGAGCAATGCGCTCGAGTTATTCAGTGTCAGTTGTGTTTAGGCAGCAGAGTAAAGAAACCACATTTAATACTGCAGTACATATAGAATGTCATGCCACCGCATCAATGAAACGAAACCAGTGTGGCTACTAACGTCCACTGGAAGCCCGTGATTGCCTTGCTGCGGCAGCGGACCAGGCGCAGGGATTCAGTTCACGCGATGAGAGTGTGTGGGTAAATATGTGCGCGGTGTGCTTAACATCACAGAAGAAACAAATAGATTACAGAAGGCTGTATATCTAGATTTGAATAAAAAAGAAAAATTCTGTTGTTTGGATTAGTTGTACTCAAGTAAAAGCACCCAGGACAACGACGAATTCTACGTGACTGGTTTTCGCCTGCCGGTCTAGGCCAGAAAGAAAGTTGCACAGCAGTTCGCGCCCCTTCTACAGTGATAATATTTTCATGAAAACCTTTCCCAAAAATAAAGCATATGTACAATAATGGTCTTCTCTCAACATGAGCTTGCATCTAAGAATGAGGATGCCTTCTGACTGCTGAAGTGCTGCATTGAAGTTTAAGCTGCACCCACAACGTTGAAGCTTGGAGCCGTGGTTTTGCCCGAACTAACTGTCGACCGCCCACGGTACTGGAGATTTCTAATGCGTCGGCATTAGATGCTGCCTCATGCAAAAATAGTGTCCGGCTTCCGGCGTAATGGTGTTCCCTACACTTGCCGCCTGTTAAGGCTGGCAAATGGCAAGTGGAGACAGAGATCGAAAAACTTGTCTGCAAATATATGGGAGATAAGAGAGCCATCAGATGGGGGCTGCCATAGAAACAACTTCAATAAAAGTTTTCTCTAAAACTAATAACAGCTATCAAAATATAATATTGATATGGATTATATATAAGAAAATGCGACGTGAAGAAAGTACGTTTATGAGAAGAAATTAAACACATGAATAACAGCTAATGTGGACGCATAATCGCGCACTAGGATAACTAAGCATCCCCGCATTTTTCGAAGAACACATTACTCACCTGTGTCCAAAAGAAACGCTCGAACACTTCTCGAATGATGGTGTCAGGAGGCGAGCGTGGCCGCTGTGTATTGTATTTATTTTCTCTATATACACTCAGTAGCGAATCACAGCGGAAGATGGCAAGGTCACACTAAGAATGGCACAATTATAAAATACAAAATAAGAAAGGCAGGTCAATTTTTATTCAGGTTTAGCAATGGTGTTTTGAAATAACGAGTCATGACGAATAGAAAAATATTGCCGGGAAGACGATTCCATTCATTCGATGTTCGAGATAAAAAAGAATAAAGAATGCCTTTCGTGTTAAATGCCTCTGCACCAATCATATGACAGTGGTCAACACGGTCAGCAATACGATGTGGCTAAGGAATGAATTCTTAACAGAAGGTAGCATTTATTTCAGTCTATAAAATGTGCTGAAACGAAAAGTTTTACGGACGGACCCTAACGAGGGCAGGAAAAAATCATATTCCATAGATATTATACTGCTAGAGCTGTTACATGAGAGACGAAGCGTGTAGTTACATGCCTCTAACTCGGCCACATCCAGTGTCACTTTAACGACTGACATAGGGCTTTAGTGTCATTCGTTGATTGTCACACATTGAACTTAGTGTCACTCGCTGGAGAAAGTGCTCGGCCCTGTAGGGAGTTCACAGAGTGGACTTATATTTATTGTGAGGTAAGTGTGCAGTGTGCTCCCAGTAAAAAAAAATGGCTGTAGTTTAGCTCTCTTTAAACCTGCAGTGACGCGATAGCTACAGCTGGTTGAGTGGAACTCGCTAAATCGAATTGCAGTCAGTCTTCGTCGCTCCGTTTCGCTGGGCGTTGCTTCTTCATCTTCGTCCTTGGACGTGGATTCACTCTCTCCTCTGCTCCCCCTCTCCAATCTCCGTCCCGCCCTCCCCCCCCCCCCCCTCCCGGTTTCGCCGGCAGCTGCAGCTGCTCCGCACCACGTGACGAACCACATGACCGCGGTGCCGCCACGGAGCTCAAGGGGTGCCACGCTGAAGGCTCGAAGTGCTAGCGCAATGTAGCTATCGCTACAAAAAAGTTCAGAATTAAAGCGTGCCACTACAACAACTTAATTTTCAGTGGCGTCTTACGTGAAGTCATCTGCAAGTATAAAAATCTAGGACAGTCATTTGACTGATGCGGAGGAAATGCGTTCTTTCACACGCCACTCTATTCCTTTTGTCGTTCTATTGCAATTATTATTCCATTTTAATTCGGTGTCTATTGTTTTTTTCTCCGAAATATAGAGCAATTCTGATTAATTTTCAATACTGGCTATGCAACAACACATAATGCAACCCACTCTTTGATAGCTGCAAGTCCTCATACCAGTACTTGCGCAGTGAGGTGCCACATAAGACGTGCACCACTGCACTGGCAGATGACCGTGTCAAACACAGAGGGCCGTCGGGCTTGTCAGACCCAGGTTGCTCTTCCCGAGCAATGGGAGAAGTAATAGCTCCTGCAGGCTTAGTTTCTGCATGCGGAGATCTTCGAGACGATGTATATATTCCACGTAGACCTGCGGTTCTCTTAATAATTTCCTGCCATTTTCATCATAGCTGAGTCATTATGAATCCGTCGTCTTTCTCATCTCGCCTGCAGTGGAAAGAGAGAACGGCAGAGGGTGAAGGGAACGGTTGACACTTATGTGGAGAGAGGCGAATTCTCCTGAACACCAACTACCAGATGAAGACTTCGTACGGACGGCGACTATGTCCGACAGTTTCCGCCTTCACCATCTTTCTAACGCTATCGCGTTAATAAATTTCGCACACCTAGTCACCTACTCCCGTTCTAATAGACAGCGTGGTCAAGCTGTTTCGTTTTTGTTCTAAATTCTCATTGAATGCATTGGCGAACACGGTAGCAGGTAGCTACACTAAGCCTAGAAAAGCGGGGTGGGGGGGGGGGGGGGGCACGGGGAGAAAATTGACCGGCCCTCTTGGTCGCAACACTGCCTTTTCACTTTCGTTAGGACATGGGAAGATCACCAAGGTGATCTTAGCCATGTAGAGCGAAACTCGTAACCCCACGCTTTTATGATAGAGAAGTTAAAACAAGCTGTTGTGCAAACACAACGAAAGTAGTAAAGAAAATATCCAAAACCTGAGAAATATATTCGAGTTTGTTCTGCTTTTAAGCCATGATGTCCTCAGATTGAGTTTACTCATTGGCAACAATGACATAAGTTGTGTTATTCGGGGTTTCTGTGCCTAAGTGCAACGATACAAGGGCAACGAATTAATTTTTCGGCTGTTTTGTCACTCTGATCTGGCATGGCGTACTTCAGTGGTTGGCCACTGGCCTCCTAGAGGCGCGCTCGTTCTTAGGGAAGACGTTTATTTAACACGTCTCTTTTCATGGGCAAGGTTTTCACGTAGCGATTATCACTGTAGATGCCGTGCGAAATGCTGTGCAAGTTTTGTTTAAGATAAACCAGCTCAGGATCACTTTTTGCACACAATTATTTCAATTACGAGCTTTTTCCTTTTTCGCACCTGCCTTCATAAATCGTCTTCATTACTGGCTGTTTCCTTCTTCACCGGCGTACAAATACTCTCGCTTTTTTGGCGTTCGTGAGCTGAATAATTTCTCTAGACGGATGTTGGTGCCAACACTGGCGCAGCTTCGTTACTACGGTGACGTGGAGTGGTCGTCAAAGTTGTTCCTTTACTGCGCTGCCTGCACACAGCCATCGCCGAATCTCTCAATCGCACAGCTTTTTGTGCATCCTGTGGCGGAGCTGAAATAGCTTTACCCGCATCTGATGCGTCAATAAGGTTCATGAGTTCGGTCAACAGGTGAAAATGGTGCTCTTAATTCGTCAAGTTAGGCCGGATGCAAAGGGCAACACACGAATATTGTGCGTGAGCCGGATGAGAAAATTTATATTTACACCTTTTGCCATTTATGACTACCCTTATTTCCTCTGAAGCGGGTTTTGAAAACAATTCTTTCTTTATTTTCGCCCGTTTCTGCTTCGGTCGTTGATCTCTTGGATAAAAATAAATAGCGAAACTCCGCTGTGCCTTTAAGGTGTGAGTGAGCATTATTGCACTGCTCAAAGCGTAAGTACAAGTTGCTGGAGTGTATTGTGACCGTTGTGCTTAATCTTTCAGGGTAGCCTTTACACTGCACTGACATATGCAATATAAGTCCTAGAACGAAAGAATGTTCCCTTGATTCTGCATAGAACACCACCATGGGGCAAAACATAGAGTTTAATTAGCTGTTGCCCTTGGAATCATTCGCACTAAGGTTCTGCTAAAAGCGCCTTTTTCATCTGCAAATGAGCATGAAGTAGACCACTTTACGTCGGCGTGACATTTAAGACAGCTGTAGCGTGGGCGATGTAAAGTGAGCAGTGTTTCGCGGTGTATGGAAATTATCCCTCTCATATGAAAATGCGCTCTATCCATTCATAACAAAAGAGACACAACGCTGTAACAATGTTTAGAGGCTTTAAGGAGGAAAACACATATAATCAGATGTAGGAAACAACAATTTGCCTGCTGTTTGAAAGCCTCGATTATTCTTGCCGATATGGCGACTGTTAGTTGAGAAAGAATAAACCGAAAAAAAGACCTAAAGATACGTTTGCTTGGAAAAAATCACCAACTTGACAACATGCTTAGTCGGAAAAGGGTTTTGTCACCATGCTGGGCTCTGGAAAATAGCGATGCTTTTAAACTTGAATGCACCTGACCCTCTCTATGCCAAGCATATAAGGAAAGAATTCTCTTAAAAACAAAGCATGTCAGGGATGAGCACTGATGTGAAAGCTAACCGCGCAGCATATTGAAAAAACATGAAGCTGATGAAGTTGTCCAAACGTGCTGTACCCAGCACGTTTGGCTTGTAAGCAGCCAGGTAATAAACCGTTTTTTTTTCTAACCTACAAAGCGCTGAAAAAACTATTTCCACACTATACTTAAAAGTTAGGCACCAAAATGAAACAGTCCGGTCGCGATCTACGTGCTCATTTTCTGTTGAAGTTATAGGTTTTGTATTCGTTTTTCAGTGTCATTAGAGGAATATTTCTGTCTTTCTAATGATGTTGCAGAAAGTAACCTATCAAAACACCACCATGAACTGGAAAGTTGTAATTCTTCTCGTCGTGTCCTGCGGCCTCTTCTCGGCTGGTAAATCCTATGTTCTTCTAGTAATGGTTCAATGATCTTGTGACATGTTGCTGGACAGACTAGGAAGTTCCCTGAGGACGTTATGCAGGCTTTATTAGACGGATCAAACAATTACACAGGGCCAGAGTCACAACAGCGCCGCCCTGCCTTGTCACAACACCCGACTGGGCCGTTCCTTTCTCGCCGAAGTTAAATATCTGTCTAGAAATGACGCTAGGCTCTCTGCGTGTCATTACATACGTTCGCCCAGCATTCCACAGACCATTTTTGTAACCAATGGGAAACGCGCTTAGCAGAGCCAATACAGAATTGCGTTCTATATAAAGGAAGCAAGAGCAGGCCTGTGGCCAGGAAGTTGTTTACTGGTGAGCAGGAACTGAATTCCACGGAGACGTCTCGCATATCCGTTTCCAGTTATGACTCAGATATGCGCACAGAAAAACGCCACTGCGACAGCAAACGCGCTCCGAGTTTTCTCTACCCGTCTCTGGCACATCAACTCCGTCAACCGCTGTGTCGTCGAAATCAATAAACCTCACTGGTGCATGTGTCAGCTCTGATTCGGTGTCCTAGGTCTACCTTTCAAGGCCACATCTTTTCGCTGCAAACCCATTCGGTGGTGGAATCTCGAGGAACCCTCACAAAAACTTTAAACCCAAACGCAAGAAGGGCCAAGCAAAGGCAGCGTGTGTGCACAGCCCAACGGCCACCTCCGCAGCAGGCCGGCAACTTAACTGTCTTGCAGAAAACATGCAGCATCCTCATTTTAACAGCACTGCGAGACACTTCTACGAGCGTAAACGTTTGAAGAACTAGAATATATATTGTACCACAAGGGCGTTGTGCCTGAAGTTAGCTCAGTAAGTTAGGATGTTGCACCATACGGTACATCTACACAAAATGGTTGGCAGTTATTTTCAACAATGAAAAGAAAGCCATCGTACACAATCGCTTAAAATATCTTTTTAATATAAAACAACACTATAATGGACATTGTTTGATAGTGCAGAACGGAATCGGCTGTCATCTAGATTTCTATGCTCTTCATGTCCATGCATCAGTTTCGCCAGCTGTTGCACGCTCCGGCGCTTCAACTGTAGTTTGAGCAGTCTACTAGGGGCCGCGTGGAACATGCATTACTTTGATGCATTGAGTTCTAGGTGCCATTCCAGAGTGAAGGCTAGTTGCTTTTATGGGACTGCTCCTTACGTTTCCACGAAACATGAATGACATCATCTTAGCTTCCAGGATTTATGTTGTCTGCTCGTTCACCACAATGGCGAAAAAACACGATACTGCAGTTCATCACATCCAACCAATTGATTTTGCCACCACTTCCTTCCTATCAAGAAAAATAGGCAAAATTATCTTTATTCTTAATGGATCCAACATATAACCCTGAGTGTCAAACCTAGCGTGCGTAAAGAAAACACTAGTATTTAATGTACATGCATTTTGTTGCAAACCTTCTGCATGCTTATGATGCTTACTGCCCACCTTGCTTCTCTTCCGAAGGGGCTTCAGCACTTTCGCCGGATGGTGGCGCGGCTGAAGCAGCACGGTCTCCTTTGGCGGAACCACTGCAGAGGAGCGCAGGAACTGGGAGTGACACTGAGGCACGGATCGGACCGAAAACCATCGAAGGAATCTTAGGCTGAAAGAAGGGGCAATACGACACTGTTAGACATGCACATAAGCTTGCTGGCTAGCAGTCCGCTCAAGGAGCTGCTAATGAGTACGCTTTTTTTATCGACAAATAAAACTATAAAATTGCCATTGAAGTGTGGTTTATGAGGACGAGGGAAACGCTGGTGACACCTTGCAGAAGTAATGAATAAAGTTCGGGGCAGAGACCCCGGAACGTTTTTGAGAGTGGGAAGGGGGGCAAGTATTGTTATCTTTGCATGCTCTTGTTATTATTTATTTTTAATATTTGTCAATTCTTGTTTATTTAAATTAATTTTATTCTATTTATTTTAACTAGAATGACAGCAATTATAATGTTCTCACTCGTTTTAGACGCATTAAATTTTACTGATTTGCAACTTCACTTACTCTGCACTGGTACACACTTTAAAAATGGTTGGAAATTTAATAAGTATTGAGAACATGCGCAGACCGCGCAAATAACAAAAGGGGTTTGAAATCTGCGAAAAATCATTTTTAATATTTCTGCATTCACTCCCGCAGTAATGCAAATCTGATGTGATATATTCATAGATGCAGACAAGGAAGCATGGAAGTAAGCACTAGGTACAAAGCTATTAATGCAGACTGACGAGCTTCATGGCTGGCATGACAAGAGGGCGTTAGGCAAGAGAGTTTGTCAAAGGAGGCTGAAGGTTGCTGCTCGTTCAACCGTTCTAGACTCTTTCATAACGGCATCCAAGTTGAGGTACGCAGCTCTTCTCTTGTGAACTTAAAGGAGTAGAAAGTGAGTCAGCCTCCTCTGCGTCAATCGATTGAGCAGAAATGGTTTCACTCGCCTTAGAGCACAGTAAGATCGCGTTCCAGAAGCAGCTGACACAGGCGCAGAGGCAACGAGTTGTAGGTACTGGACGACCTGATTCATCATCTCACGCAAGTCTGCAGACTTCCCCTGCCGAATCTGCAAAATGCGTTCACTTGAGGCCGGACCCTCGTCACGCAGGAGCGTTGGGAGAAGCACGAGTTGCGCTGAAAGCTTGCTCATATCAAAATCAGCAGCGTGTGCGTCTAAAAGCTCATTTAGTTCATTTGCCGCGAAGTTTTGACCTTCAGCAGCGTCAGTCAGAATGCGCTTGAGGCTACTCAGCTCCTCCATGCCAGGCTGTTCAAATCACCGTCGTATCTCGTTGGTAATAGGATCGATAGAGGCAAAAAAAACTTTTCTCTGCGATGACTTGCCGTCAAACGCGGCAGGCTCCTCAGGCTCGTCTGTGAATTGAAGCCTTCTGGGCGGCTGCGAAACTAGGGGCACACGAGGCTCCTTTAGACCCAACTCTGTTGTTCTGGAGTTCGTCCGCTGCCAAAGGACGTCGAAAGAGGCGTTAGGCTGTAGCTGTGCCAAGTGGTCACAAAGAACTTCTGCTGCTTCTTTTGCTCCTGCAGCGCGGTAAACTTGGCGTTGAAGCATCCTCGCTAATTGTTCGCATAGGCCAAATAGCGCTATAGAAAGGTTGATGCGAAATAAAATTTAGAACTTCTTTAATACGTTCTGATATTCTTTTATGGTTGTCATGCTGGTGCTACTAAGAGAGCCTTGAACTTCTATTAGTTCCTGCAAAACCGCCAGCGCCCTTTGATAGTTGCCAACAATCCTTTTCATTGATTTTACTCTTACTCTACACCTCGTTGAACAGACTGGTAGCAGTAAGGTGTTCGACCTGGAATAATGCTGCTCACCGGCATCATTACCCAGACGAAGTACAACGCTAGAATAAACATTCTTCCTGTTTTTCGATGCGAGGCTTGCAATCGAAACTGCCTTTACAATGTTCAGGTCATCGCCGACGACATCGTAATTCCTTTTCAACCTCCTGGAGTGCCAAGTCTAGGCTGTGGTTACTGCAGTGCACAAATATTGACCGTGGTTCAGAGTATGTAATCCTTTTCTGCACGCCAGTAAACCTGTCTGCCATGTTCGGGGTCCCTTAAAAATAATGCCACCTTAAAGTTGTAAAACCCAGACCCAGACTCAAAATCATGTGCTTCAAGGCATTATACAAGGTCTCGGATCTCTGGTCTGGTGCATTGTACATTCCAAGAAATTCCTCACCAACTTCCAGTGCTATCCCGTCTACCCAACGCACAGAAAATGTAAATTTCTCATTGCCTGTTACTTAGGTAGTAGCGCAAGCGATGATTCTATAGAATGGACTACATCTGACGTCTTTGATGATGCTCCGCTGAACGGTGTGAGCCATGATTTCCATGAGCTCGTTCTGTATATCGCTGCTCAGCCACCTATCTCGCTGAGCAGCGAGCATTTCTTCAAAGCAGGCGCGTCTTGCGATCGTTCATCCAGGCTTCGTGCTTCGTTTTCCCTAGCAAAGCTGGGCCTGTGCGGCACAGGTAGCGCACCCAACTCACTATTGCGTGCAGTGCCTGCCTGGCTTCCTCCTGCTGTCTGCTGCTGTGCTGAGATAACGGCCGCACTACACGCATTCCCTTTTCTCTCGACAGTTCGCGGCTTGCGGAGACGCGGTGAAATTGGCTCTTTTCGTGGAACTCGAATTTTTGAATTACTGAACCCGTAGTCAATAAAACACAGTTCTACTGCTGCAACGTTGCCTTCTGTTTCCTTGCAGGCTGTTTGATACAAATGGCAAAACACGACATCGCGTTCGTAGTCGTACGACTGCCACGTGAATTTCTCAAACCATGCATATTTGCAGGACCTTCCGGTCTGGTTGCGTGGAAATTTGTAACAGTGATCGAACATCCGGGGGCATGTCGTCATGGCTTGCGATTTCCAGCGGAGCGTAGGAGCCGAAATTTGAGGTTGCCGTGAGGGGCTCTTCACCTGGTGCCACCGTTGCTGGGATCTCTGTGAGATAAAAGGGATTCTCAACACTGTATGAATCCTTATTCACAGATACTGCAATCCACTAGGGATTCTAGCAGGGTGTGAATATAACAAGTACAAAAATAATCGCAGTCAACAGAACGAAGTGAAGAACAAAGTACACTGCCTGGTCACTACAACAAACGCCATTTTTCAATGCAATGCACTGTAAATTAGGCAAGAAATGCATTGCAGAAAAGCAAAAAAAGGCATATATGAGCTTTTGTGCCGCCAGCACAGACTGGCAGTAAACAAAGCGAAGGCTGAGTCACTGCAGTATTTCTTAAGTTATTCTAGTCAGTTACTGTCCTGAAAAAAAAAGAATATTTAAAATAATTATTTTTTACACGGAACTGTGTCAAAGTTGATGCTTCTGCCTCGTGGCATATCCGCATGAAAATGCAACTATATCAGAGAAGTTCACGATGTAGTGTCTATATACAATCTGCTGCATTAAGTTTAGTCGGGAAACTCGATTACGGTGGGTTAGTTGAGGGGCAGGTTGGCTCGCTTTAAATGTTATGTGACTGACATGAGGGAGAAATTATTGTAGATAAAGCAAACCTCCTTTTTCTGCACCCGCTCAAGCCATTTTGTGTTAGTTCGTTTAATCGTGTCCCATATAAATTCCCGCGTAATCGAGTATCGGAAGTATAATTGTGTTATATTTATTATGGCACTTGTTTTGGACAGTTTTAAGGCTATTCTGCAAAGAAAAACTATTTACGGCAGGCGTTGGTTGTTAATTTATAAATGTGCAGATTGCATTTGTTGTTGTTAGTTATTCACAATCCTAGGTATTTGTATTCTGTTACTTGAAGAAGAAAAATATTGTTAGCTGAGTGATTGAAATTAAGCTTATTCTTTTTGGGAGTAATACACATATAAATGGTTTTCTCAAAATTTACCGACATCTGGCGATCCACACACCACGCAACAACTTTGTGATGTGCATTATTTAACAACCCTTGACCCGAGGGACCTTCTATTTCTAAGTATAGGACACACTCGTCTGCATATAATCTTATTTCCATAGGAATATCATTAACAACATCATCGATATCGAGGTGTAAAAGAAGAGATTCAAGAACCGATCCCTGGGTAACGCCAGATTCAACGTCAAGTTTTTCTGAGTCATGTGACTTGAAACTAACGAATTTCTTACGTGCGATAAGGTAATTTGATATCCCACTGATGAGCTGAGGATTTTTAAGAATTTTTTTTGCTATACCTTCTTTACTATCCCTTCAAAAATAGCGACAAGTGCAAAAATGCATGACACGCAAAATTTTTATGAAAGGCACACGAAGAGCATAATGGAAACAAAATATTGCAAAAACTTACCGCCAATATTTGCTGCTCCTATCGCATGGTCATCTGGTTGACTTTCATGGGAGGTGTGAGAGTTGTTTCCTGCTGCTGATCAGAATACAAAGAGGAAGGGGCATTGAAGCACACTAATAATCAAAATGGTGACAAAAAAAATGTGGCGCAATATATATTACCATGTGAAACCTCGCTTTCAAGGCATAAACGTTTGGGCCGAGGCACGAAGAAGTTGTTGATCTTCTTTTGAGACCCGAACATCTTCTGAGGCAACGGCTTGTAAATATGCCGTTATTAAAAAATGCGCTGAAGAGATGAGAGGTCATGGAAACTAATCAGCCGATGTGGAATATAAGTGAATCATTAAAGGAGATCGTTTTAACAATAATGTCGAGAAATGTCATCTATTCTCTTGGCAGGCTGTCGCCCACATACTGTGCTAAAAGGCATGAGTTAACTTGCGTGCTGCTATAAATGGAACGCAACAAAATGAATGGCGCTTAAGGTTTTTGTTTATTCCAGAAGATTTGAATAAGCAACCAGGGCATAAGCATTTACGACGGGCAATTTATGATGTTTGAATACGAAAGAGCGAGAGGTTACACTGGGTGATAACGAAAGCGGGCAAGTGGCTTTCTTCCTTAGACAAAAAACTAGAATTCCTAGTTTATTGCGGGGCTCTCATATTTGGAGAAAATGCTGCGAAGAAATTAGAGTTACATCACGAAAAGTTGAAGTTCGAGGGTTGCTTTCTGGAAGAAATGCAACCGCATTCAAATTTTGTCGTGGTGTATTTTTCATTAACATACCTTTAGCAAAGCGCGTATCGACATTGCTACCAGTTGCCGCGTAGCACAGTCCAGTAATTCGCATCCGAAGATTGCACCGAACGGCCCGCACCTTCCGCGTTGGGACTATATTAGACATGCGCACTGACGGCTTCAAGTTCATATAGTTCAAAAAGTTGATTACTTACCTCCAGGTTGCTTGTACGATGAAATGTCACTTGTTGCGTGCGTGTCAGGCGTTCCTATTTGGTTTACCGAGGCTCTCGTGCAGGGAACAGAAGTCGACGGGCGTGCGCGAATCACGAGTGTGGATGTGACCTAAGCGGACCGCAGCGTATCTTCGTTTCCACAGTGTCGTCTGGGAACGAGACTAGGCTACCGAGACAGTTCGTGTGGAAAATAAGTCCTGCGGAGAAGCTGTCGCGCGGAGTTTCACTGGTTTCCCATTGCGCAGCGTGTCTGCCGACGAGAGTTAGCAACCCGTCTTTTTGGTTTGTGGGTAAAAACAAGAACGGTGTCGCGAATTGGTAACGCGTCGCCGACTGCCGAAGGGGAATGCTATCACGTACAGGTTCGAACAAGACCACAAAGAGATCAAACGAAACAAAACGAAGCCGTATTTATGTTTTAAAGGAAAACGACCAATAAGAAATGGAAACGAAAACAAGAAAAACACACACTTCACACGCGTACAACACTACAGAATAAAGGAGAGATTTCACCAGGTACTGAGCATCCCAGGTGAAGCGAGGATGCCTTGCAGACAGGGCGCACGCGGGTGGGTGTAGTGCGACGCGTCGCTGGCGTTAGATCAAAGGAAGCGGCAGAAGGAAACCAGGTGGTAGTAGGAGGGGAGAGGAACAAAGGGAGACCCCGGTGTTCTCCCGTCAACAGGCCGAAGAACTTTGCAGCAGCAGGAGAAACGTAGCCAGGACCCATCGATGGCGTCCCAACACGCCGGACACTTAAAGCAGGCTATAAAAGGGTGTCTTTCGGCAGCACGGACCCTCAGTCTATCAGCTGCCACTTCCACTCTGGAATGGAATGCAGCAGGCTTGTGTTGGTGATCCAAGGGATGTCCACGGCAGCACGGACCCAACGTCCGACGGCTGCCAACTCCATGCTTGAATGACACGACCTCCGCTGCGCTGTCTCCCTTCACACCTGGGTTTTGTGTGACGTCAGCTCTCCGCTCCTCGTGCTCGCCACGCTCTTCGTCGCTGTCACCTCGCACGACCATTCGCACGCGCACACGCGCAACGCTGGGCTGGCACGCGCAGCGCTCCTCTGTCCGAATCACCTCTGTGGACGCACCGCGTTCGAAAATCCCCCGACGATTTCGTGTGCACATCACAAATGCCCCCCTTCGAAAAAGTTTTTTTTCACAGAAAAAAAAAGCTGCCGTTGGTGCACACAGCGCTTATGATCATGTGGTAAACGGACAAGTAGACGCCACCGAAGTCACCAAGGCACTTTACCCAGTGACACATGGAGTCACGTAGTGACGCAAACAAAGAGAACACGGGACCCAACATTATACATTCGGCACAAGGGAAAATATAGAAACCTTACAAATCATTGGACACACACATTGCACATGTCTGTGCATTAAAGGTTAAAATTTACACACTGAACAACTCATAACTGGAAAACGGAGAGAATAAAAAAACAAATCGTAGACACTCCTAACCTATGTTTGCACAGGTAACCATTGGAAACACAC
>JARKHS020008105.1:0-161642 GCA_030143305.2 Amblyomma americanum | reverse complement strand
CTCCCACGTCGCGCGGCGCCCTTGCATTGAAACGTTTGTTCCCGTATCTGTACGGTTTCTCTTTTTCTTTCCGGCCTTCAGTCACTGTCCACCGCGCTCTGGAACAAAGTAGACTAAGCGAACAGGAAGTGCAACGGTAATGGGGCACATACGCTCACTGCAGATAAGCGTGTCCCAGAGAACACGCGATCTGTGCAGCCGTTGGGAAGAGATAGGATGCCATTATGTGAAAGTGCGCTGTGCAGCAGACACTAAGACACGGCTGAAAAGAAAGAAAAAAAAACACTCGGTGCTTGTGAGGACGTCAACAACAACAACAACAACAACGACACTGGCGGCCAGGAAAGCGATTACCGGGGACTCGGCAACCGTTTCGTGAATGCCACGCAGCTTTTGCGCGTGCTCGGATTTCCGCTTCGCGCGTGGAGAGACATGCAACGGAATGCCGACACAAATGAGAGACGCACAGCATTGTTCCGTTTTCAAAGCCGCACTCCTTTCTCGCAGCCGCCCACAAACATGCGTTAAACACGGGACTCGTGGATTACAGCCTGGGCAAGTACATCGGTCACAACCAACTTTTACAGAAGGCTATGTAGCGCGACTTTCATCGAAATACGCAAGCCGGTTGATGAGTCTTGACAAGATATCTACGGCCGCATCAATCCGTACTCGCAAACAAAAAGCCATTTTCATCAAAGCCCCATGCCAAGTTCTGTCTCATTTATTCACACCTCCATTCATGCGCTTTTGTCATCTTACGCAATTAACTACCCCTGCTTGTCTCGATTTCTCCCATTTCGCTGGGTCCAGCTCATTAGTATCGTTTGTCCATCTGTTGTCCGTTGGCCAGATTACAGGTCAATGGCGGATCCGCTGACTTAGGTGAGCGAAACTAGGAAACGTTATCAAAGGCACGGCAGTCTGTCTGTACCTATAGCACGCAGAGTTTGCGCCCCAACGCACAACTTATTAAAGCCATGGAGCGAAATGGGCCAACACAGGCCACAGTTCACGAAGCCAATAATTACACTTCAACTGCACTACACACGCTCTCTTTTGTTGTTGTTGTTGTTGTTGTTTTGCTGTGCAGTCTTTTACTTCCTGCTTCCACACTCTGGAAGTAACTCAACGACCACGCGAAAGGCTTAAATGTCAACCACAGACAGGCCAGAGCCGTTTACTGCGCGCTCCTTAACCGTTTACACTCCATACCCAGACGCTACAAGCTAGCGAGAGCAGATTAGTGTCGCGTTAAAGTGAACACGCATTAGGGCCAGACAAAGAACCACAAGGGATAACAAGACGCAAAGCACAGCCTTCCCGGGTGAAGAAAAAAAAAAGAAAAGAGTGCGCTTGCAATGTATGGCACGCCCTAAACGAGCCCCCGTCGGACACTATAGAACCGATCCGTCTCGCTCGACGACAGCGGATAGTCCCGTGTGTTCACTTATATCTTGTCCCGTCCTTTTTTTTTTGCGCAGTTCTTGCTTCTTTTTATAACGTCGTACCAACCAGCCTCTCGCAGCACTCTTCTGGACAGTTTCACTACTCCTCGAGGAAGTCCGATCCCCAGAGCGACCCAGGCCTCTCCTCTTCCGAGTCTGGCTGAGAGGCCCGGCCGCGTGGACTGCTCAGTGCGCGGACTTTTCTTCCGTGTTGCCGATGAGTATATGCATAGCTGAAGATTACACGCGCCGCGGCCTTCGCGCAGCAGACGTATCGATCATGTGGCCGCGCGAGGGCGCTCGCGGCGACCCAGACTGCAGCTTAGCTATTACCGCATACCGGCGGCGGACCAGGAACAGGTTATATGCGCGGCGCCGGGGGATGAAGGGGCATGCAAAGGCCGCCGCCGCCCGCCGTGCCTGCATCAATTTAGGCAAGAACATGCGGAGAAACAGAAAGGGAGGAAAGATAACTGAGCTACACGTGGGAAATGCCGTGTACAGATAGATGCACTCTAGGAAATGCATCGCCTCAGATTGCGCACAGAAGCCGACGTTGTTGCTGTTGGCCTCTTATGAAATGGGCTGATGAGCAACGGACTGACGATGAGTGCAAAAGAAAACAATTATAAAGATCTGCGCTTTAATGGGCGCTGACAGCGCCTGTATACAGCTACCGGCTAACCTTGATACAACAGATACCATACCATTTCACCTGTGCGGCCATGTGCGCAATTCATACGCTATATACGTCGCTGTGTACGCAATGTGTTTAAAGACCTGGGCCCATAGCCCTTTTTCCAAGCATTAAAACCCAGAAGAGCCGAGCACCAGGCCGGCGGAAATCTTGTACCCATTAGAAAACCGGTGGGTATACACGCGAAGATATATGACGATATATACGATACATATAGAGCCCATCACCTCCCCAATGCAAGGCGGATGTTCTACCCAACCCTATCCTCATCCAGGTGAGCTGTGCAGTGCCAGCAAATCTGTTGCCGCAAGGGTGGTGCCGTAAAAATCTGGCCAGCGAGCCCCTACATGCATTTCTATACAGAAAGAAAAAAAAAACAAAGTGGTAATAGAACCGAAATTTTTCGACCATGCGAGACGCCTTCCTGAATTCCCAGGTAGTAGCGCACGACGCTTAAAGTGGCAGTCCTACATAAAAAAAAAAAAGCCGGAGCAACCAATACGCACATATTAAACCCCGTTACTATAGGTGTATAGTGAGCGGTCTAGCCCGGGTGGCCGCTATTGAACTCTTCTGTTCAAAGAGGAAGAATAAACGATAAAATGACGCCTAATTCAATTTTCGAAATTAAAGTTTAACCGAGCAAGGTCATGTATCCTTGACATGCACGCCGCAGCTAGCATAGCAAAAGTTAAACGTATTCAAAGGATAAAGTTAAAGAACAGAAGCCACAGGCTGCTAATTGCTTTGGTTTATCGGTTTATGGGGGTTTATAATGTCCCAAAACGACTCAGGCTGTGAGGGACGCCGCCGTGGAGGACTCCGGTAATTTCGGCCACCTGCGGTCCTTTAACGTGCACTGACATCGCACAGTACACGGGCCTCTAAAAGAGTGGGCACAATAATTCCGGCTCAAGTCGCCCAGGTCGGAGTCGCTCGCTGTCTCCCAACTGCGTATTGTTATTGGCCTCGCGTATCGCAGCCTCAAACATCAATTTAAGATTATAAGAGAAAAACAATGGCTGAGTATACGGTTCCTCACTGCACGTAAGTACAGTGAAGCGAAATTGTGCGCGTCACGAAAGTCTAGCTACTGTTACGTTTCGCCTTCGACGCGTGGTATAGCCGGCGCGGATGCAACGGACGCCGGGGCTTCGTTCAAAGTGGCGGTCATTTTGGGCCCGTTCATCGCTGCCGCAACGCCTCCCGCCAAGCGCGTCCAGGCAGGTTTCAATGCCACGTGTCGTCGTGCGTGCGTGTGTGTGTGTGTGTGTGTGTATGTGTGTGTGTGTGTGTGTGTGTGTGTGTGTGCATGTTGGTGCCCACGCTTGTCAAAGCGCGGCAGCCGGAGAGAGAGGAGCTCCCCAACTGGGAGGCGAGGAGGTCTGACCGGCGCCGGCCCGGCGGACGCGCACGTCACGTCTGAACATGTCTGAGCGTCGCCGTATAGTGCGACTCATCCCAAGCCGGTCCTTCTTGCCCTCGACTCCGTGGGTATAAAGGGAGCTGCCCCGGACGCAAAAGAGGAGACTTCGATTTCTTCCTTCGAGTAACGTGGTCGCCCTGACCGGCTGCTCTTTTGCGATGCCAGAATAAACAAGTTGTTCTGTTGCCAGTCGACTCATCCTTTGCCGGGACCTTCGGATGTTTCCAGCTGTGCCCCAGGCCGCCAGGCCAACGCTACCCTTGGGGCTTGCAACCCATTTGCAACAACTGGTTGCCAGCGGTGGGATCCCGACAACGGAGGCCAGCAGCGAAGATATGCGGTCGACTGTATGCTGAGCAGCACAACGACCATCCGGGAGCAGTGCAACGAGCCCTGTGTGATGACTGGTTGCCTGCAGCGGAACGACTGCGCTGAATTCTTGGCTGCGAGGTTTGGTGAGTGCGGGACTTTCTTCTTCTGAGTTTTGCCAGGCTTTTGTTAGTGTCAGAAACAGAGCTGGTAATTGTGGTTGTCGTTGCTGCCGAGTTAGTTTCCGGCAAGACAATAGTAGGCAGTAGAGAAAGCAGCATTCGGAGCAGCCATGGATTTGAAGTCGTTGCGCAAACCGAAATTGCTGGAGCTTGCAAGAGAGTTGGGTCTGAATGTCTCAGACAAACTCAGAAAACCAGAACTGCTAAGGGCTATTCTTGAGTTGGAGGCTGAGGATGACGAGCTGTCGGAATGCCTTGAGACCATTGAGGAGAGGGAGCAAAAAGTGAAAGACGAGCGCGAACGTAAAGAACAAAAAGAGAAAGAGAAAGAAGAGCACGACCGTCAACACGCTTTGGAAATGAAGCGTCTCGAGGTAGAGATGGAACGCGCTCGTAATGGAAGTCAGGCACACGGTGCAGGAGAACGGGTATCGTTCAAAATGACTGACCTGATGCGGCCGTTTAAGCTTGGAGAGGACATTGGTTTGTTCCTGGTTAACTTTGAGCGAACGTGCGAGAAGCAGGGGTTCTCTCGGGAAACGTGGCCACAGCGCTTGCTCACTTTGTTACCCGGCGAGGCGGCCGACGTAGTCAGCTCGCTTGAAGAGAGAGGAGGCAGAGGATTTCGACCAAGTGAAATCGAGTCTGCTAAAAAAGTACAGGCTGTCAGCGGAGGCGTTCCGTCGGAAGTTTCGAGAAAATGAAAAAGGTAGAAGTGAGTCATATACAGAGTTTGCCTACAGGCTTATGTCAAAACATGCAGGAGTGGCTCAAAGAAGAGAAAGCGTTTGGTGACCACGAGAAAATTCTGCAGTGTTTCGGGGCTGGAACAGTTTTATAGTCCGGGGACCTGAGAACGTGCGGTACTGGGTCTTGGATAGGCCAGACGTTAGTACAGTGGCTAAAGCCGCCGAGCTAGCCGAGGAGTTTGTGACGCGTCGGGCTCGCGGAGCTAAGGACGGTCAAAAGGGTGAATTTGGCCCCCAAGTCTGAGAGGCCGAAGTTCACACCCATGAGAGCAAGGGGGGACACACGTAGTGCGGATGCGAGTGAAAGCAGTCCGACCGAACGTAAGGAGGACGGCGGCAGCCGAAGCCGAACGCAGAAAGCGGTTCGAGAGGAGGCAAGCGCGCGTGTGTTATAAGTGCCAGAAGCCGGGTCACTTTTCGGCGCAGTGTCCAGAAACAAAAAGAGAGGTCGTGTGTTTTGTCATTATGTAGCACTGACGAGAACATGAAGCTTCTCGAGCCTTACATGCGAGACTTCCTCGTGAACGGGAAATAGTGCCGAGTGCTTCGTGATTCCGCAGCTACAATGGATGTAGTTCACCCCTCTTACGTAGAACCCGATATGTTCACGGGCGAGTGCGCATGGATCAAGCAAGCCGTGGAAGCTCATAGCGTGTGTCTGCCCGTAGCAAAAGTGCTTATTGAAGGACCTTTCGGGAGCACTTGAGACGGAGGCCGTAGTGTCATCTATGCTGCCCCCCCCCCCCCCCCCCCAGTACCCGTACCTATTTTCGAACAGGTCTGATCACCTCCTGCGCGAGGAAGGGGCTTTTGTTTGGTGAGGCTAGCGTTCAGGCCTTAACCAGACCGAGAGTTCGGGAGCTCGCTGCATGCAAAGGCGGTAGTTGCGGGGCCGACGTTGTCGAACAATGAAAAAGGGTCGGAGGCGCAGCAAGCTGATATTCCGAGCACGTCAGAACTGGATAAAATTGAGCCTGTAGCGTTGAAGGCACCAGGTACTGGAGAGGAAATGCCCGAGAAGGGAAAGTTAGAAGAGCTTCCGGTCGAGCTTCAGGGACTAGGCTCAGTGACGAACAGGGAAGACACTGATCAGGTCATTAGTTAATTAATCATTAAAGCACCGCTGTCGGCTGAGCAGAAAACCGAACTACACCAACTCTTACAAGAGTTTCAAGGTCAGTTCTCTGAGAGGCCTGGTAGGACTTCTGTCCATACTCATGATATAGAAACTTTACCTCCCCAGAGCCAGTACGATCCAAGGCGTACCGGGTGTCACCCCCGCCAGCGCGATATTATGGAGGCTGAGGTAAAGAAAATGCTACAGCTCGGTGTTATTGAGGCCGGGTGAGAGTGATTATACCTCCCATTTGATTTTAGTTGAGGTACCGGGCAAGGAACCTCGTCCCTGCGTCGACTACCGCAGGCTTAATTCCATCACTAAGGATCAAATTTATCCGATCCCTAACATCGAGGAGCGCCTTGAGAAAGTTAGTAGCGCTCAGTTTATTTCCACCCTAGATCTTGTCAGGGGTTAATGGCAGGTTCCACTTACAGAAGAGTCTAGTAGGTATTGGCGGCGTTCATTTCACCAATGGGAACATTCCGTCCTAAAGTTTTGAGTTTTGGTTTGAAGAACGCGCCATACTGCTTCTTCAAGCCTCATGGACAAAGTGTTGCGGGGACAGGAAGAATTCGCTTATACCGTATTTAGACGACGTAGCGATATTCTCCGCATCCTGGTCTGAGCATATGGCACACTTGCGGGCAGTGCTAACCCGCCTGCGCGAAGCGGGCTTGACAGTCAAGGCTCCCAAGTGCCCAATTAGCACAGGCCGAGGATTTGTCTACCTCGGTCACGTGATTGGACAGGGTCGTCGCCGCCCCTCTGAAATAAAGGTGGCCGCTGTGCGAGACTTCCCGCAACCGCGCACGAAGACCGATATTCGGTCGTTCTTAGGTGTCGCCGGCTACTATCAGAGGTACATCCCCAGGTACTCCGATATCGCGGCTCCCCTGACGGATGCTCTAAGAAAAACAGAGCCCCAAACAGTCGTCTGGGGCGAGACAAAGGAAAGAGCTTTTAGCGCCCTAAAGAGCGCCCTAACAAGCCAGCCTGTGCTACGATCGCCAGATTACACCAAAGGGTTCGTTGTTCAGTGCGATGCTAGTGAGCGAGGCATGGGCGTTGTACTGTGCCAAAGGGACAATGGAGAAGTGGAACACCCCGTCCTATATGCTAGTCGTAAGCTGACCTGTCGTGAGCAGGCGTACAGCGCCACCGAGAAAGAGTGTGCGTGTCTCGTGTGGGCCGTTCAGAAATTGTCATGCTACCTAGCCGGCTCGAGGTTTATCATTGAGACGGATCACTGCCCTCTCCAATGGCTGCAGACCATCTCTCCCAAAAATGGCCGCCTCCTGCGCTGGAGCCTCGCTTTGCAACAATATTCCTTTGAGGTGCGTTACAAAAAGGGGAGTCTCAACGGTAACGCCGATGGCTTAAGTCGAAGCCCCTAACGTAGGAATCCGCCTCAAAGTTGTTTGTTACTGATGTTTTCTTCCTGAGGCAGGATTTTTAACATATTGCTTTTGTTTAGTGTTTCAAAGTGATTATGTGCTTTCTAGTGCAATTTTCCAATTTGTGGACGCGATCTGAGTGCTGCTTGACTACTGTAAGGAACTAGGCAGTAGTATAAAATGGGAAAGAGCCTGGCAGAGTTTAGTGAGGGTTGTCTCGTGCTTGCTGACTGAGCGGTTGCGTTTCGGCGTAGTTCTAACGCTTGCTGGGAACGAGCACAAAAATGGCAACTCTCTCGAAGTCACTTTGCAGTGTCCTGTGTGATCCTGAACCTGAGAACGAGGCCTTCTCTGTGCGCTGCGCTCAAGCAACGTCGAGGGACGACCGGTTTCGATTACGAGCATCATCGAGCGACATCCCTCTGGACAGCGGATGCAGTCCCCTGACCATCGGGATCTCCTTCTCCCGGCGGGGCGGTCTGTTACGTTTCGCCTTCGACGCGCGGTATAGCCGGCGCGGATGCAACGGACCCCGGGGCTTCGTTCAAAGTGGCGGTCATTTTGGGCCCGTTAATCGCTGCCGCAACGCCTCCCGCCAAGCGCGTCCAGGCAGGTTTCAATGCCACGTGTCGTCGTGCGTGCGTGTGTGTGTGTGCATGTTGGTGCCCACGCTTGTCAAAGCGCGGCAGCCGGAGAGAGAGGAGCTCCCCAACTGGGAGGCGAGGAGGTCTGACCGGCGCCGGCCCGGCGGACGCGCACGTCACGTCTGAACATGTCTGAGCGTCGCCGTCTAGTGCGACTCATCCCAAGCCGTTCCTTCTTGCCCTCGACTCCGTGGGTATAAAGGGAGCTGCCCCAGACGCCAACGAGAGACTTCGATTCCTTCCTTTGAGTAACGTGGTCGCCCTGACCGGCTGCTCTTTTGCGATGCCAGAATAAACAAGTTGTTCTGTTGCCAGTCGACTCATCCTTTGCCGGGACCTTCGGATGTTTCCAGCTTTGCCCCAGGCCGCCAGGCCAACGCTACCCTTGGGGCTTGCAACCCATTTGCAACACTACCGCGACGGTTCAGCCACAGTTCCATCGCTGCCGCGAAACGCAGACCACGTGATTCCCCGCCCTATCGATCAAGTCAGCACAACAGCTTAACGCTAACATGACAACACAATTCTTAGATGCAAATGAACCCTTGGGTTTTTGTCCAATGGATTCTCATTTCACTTTAGTTCATTTTTCTTAGCGATGGCAGTTCCTTTAACAAGAACAGCTCTACGCGCGACCAGCTGCCCATTTTTACTGGTAAACAGACTGCTCGATCATGCCGAGAAAAAGGCCAAAATAAACGTTAAGTGACTTCTGACCACCCAGTAACAGCATTTTATCACTGGGAAAAGAATAAACGTGTTACGTTTGGAGACGCCAACATGCCAAGAATATTCAAGCCACTGAGAAGCATCAATCGACAGAGGCTTCAAAGGGCCGTCGACATGGTTGCAGCGCCACGAGTGCAGGTGGTGGCGTCAACAAGGGACCTTTCTCTCCCCCCCCCCCTCTGCTGTTTACGGGGTGAAACGGCCCTTTGCTGCCTGAGAACGGCTTTGGTGAACCTGTCGTTTGTTCCCAACGCCGGACCCACCCGGGACACAACGACGTCCTTCTCCCGGAAGGGACGGCGGGGGAGGCGGCGAGCGGCGCGGGGCTGCACATGAGCCGTGGCAAACGCGGCCGCGTTTGACTAAGCCAACGACGCCGGAATATTCGTGCTTCGAAAAAGACTTCGTCTTAAGTGCTTCTACGTGGAACTATCTGTGCCAGTGCCGCGTTCTCACGCAGCGCTGTGAAGTGCAGGTGACTGACATTCGACGCTGCTTGGGGCCCCTTTCGAGCTATTCATCACTGCTGCAGGGACAGCGCGGACCATACCTTGCCAGAAGTGGCGAGTGTGTTGTTGGGGGCGTCCTGGAAGGCGGATCCTAAAGACTGGACACGTGATCGACATCACAGTGATTGGACGCATTTTTAATGAACTAAATTCCCCAGCTAGGGACAGGGCATTCTATTTAAGCAGCGATCTGGCATGTGATCAGCCAGCTCTCGACTCACTCTTTCGAACTATGTAAAAATGTAAATGAACCCTTTCAGTCTCTTCTCCACCTCGAAGCCCATCTCGTCTCGTCGTCACCCCACAACGGCAGTCTCCCGATCCGGAACCCGTGGACATCGACCTTGGTGAGAGACGGCACAGGCGAACATGGGGGCCCGCATCTAAACACTGGTGGCAGCGGTGGGATCGAAGCGCAATCCCCCAACACCGGTTTCCTGCTAAGGGGTTGGAGCCCCACTCATAACAAACGATAACTGACCCGTGAAAAAAATATTTACCCCCCCCCCCCCCAAAAAAAAAACTGTGCTCTGAGATAAACAACGGAGAAAGTCCGCCAAACTTTCAAAAAAGCAAAAACCGAAAACTCAAGCTTGTCTTCCCACTGAGGACTCCGTGGGCGTCGCCACACTGCTCGCTGGGCTGTTGTGTACACTTGGCGTTAGCGCGGTAGCGAAACCGGTTTGCAACAGCCCAGAGAGGAGGCGTTTCGACATCTTCCTCACCCGATGGAAAGGCCCGATCTCCTGAAGATCTCCGTGGTAGTGGTGAAAAACTTTATTATTGGCGGAGCCCTTATAGTTCAATGCTTCATAGGCGGGCTGGTTTCTGGTTGTGGGTGGTGGCCGGCAGCCTGTGTCTGACGGCGGCCTTCTCCGCCCACTCAGTTGCGAGGCCGGGTCGGAGCTAGAGATCACGACCTCCCACCCCTCCGAGTCCGCGAGGGCCCATCGGGCCGGTGGTTGCAGTTGTCGGCAGATGAAACATAATGTGTTCGAATGTGGCTCTCGGGGCCCAACAGTGGGAACATTCTGGGCTGTGAGTAGAAGGGAAGAAAAGCGCAAGTAGCGCTGGGGAGGGAAAGGTGCGAGCCTGGAGTTGTCGCCAGGTCGTCTTCTGTTGTTTTGTCAGGGGCTAAAGTAGACGTTCTTCGCGGTAGTGTAGCGAGATGTCGTGATATATGTGACCAGCCGGCCTCTCGCGCTGCCTGGGTCTTCGGTAGGCACCGCTCGGTCGTACGTGCGCAGGCACCGCATGTAACCACGGCTGTGCTCCGACTGAGCGTTTCCGAGATTTCCTACTGCACCAGCCCCGCCGCGGTGGCTCAGTGGTTAGGGCGCTCGACTACTGATCCGGAGTTCCCGGGTTCGAACCCGACCGCGGCGGCTGCGCTTTTATGGAGGAAAAACGCTAAGGCGCCCGTGTGCTGTGCGATGTCAGTGCCCGTTAAAGATCCCCAGGTGGTCGAAATTATTCCGGAGCCCTCCACTACGACACCTATTCTTCCTTTCTTCTTTCACTCCCTCCTTTATCCCTTCCCTTACGGCGCGGTTCAGGTGTCCAAAGATATATGAGACAGATACTGCGCCATTTCCTTTCCACCAAAAAAAAAACAATTATTATTACTACTGCACCACCGCAGCCGCAAAGCGCGCGCCAGGCGCTTCTATGCGGCCGCACGTTCATCCGGCAACCATGCCCACCACATGAAATTCTGATGCGCCGTATACGCGCTCTCCTTTTCCGTCATGCTTTTCACGATGGGTATGCAGGCTCCAACGTGGCGCCTCTGTGCCGAGTCTGCTTTCGTCACGAGTGAGGTTCTGCGCCTGTTTGCTTCCGCTGAATCGACTCTTCGCATCTTTCGGCAAGCACCCTGACCCACAGAGTGAAGAAACAGCAACAACTCGGCAATGTACCGTGTCGCTGGAAGCTTACGACGTCCCGCAGCGTGTTTCGCCAGAATTTTGCGTTCGAGCACTGAACGAAGGTACGACTAGGTAGTCGTACAACTATAGGTACGACCTAGACAGACCCCACCCCAAGCCCACAGCTCTCCCGAAACAGCACGTCGGAACCGCAATCGGCCATACAGTCACACTAAGTCAGTCGATCGCCGGGTTTGTTTACATCTGCAGTGAAAATAAAGGAGTCGGCATAAGGATGCAGCGCATAAACAGCATTGGTATATCGTGTGTCCTAACGTGCTGTGCCTGACTGTACAATCTTTTCTTCGCGTTTATCGTTCTGTATAAGCAAGATATAAACTGCCAGTTGTTAATGCGCCTTACGTGCGTGTGTTATATACTTTGTCTCGGCGTCGCTCGCTTGAATCGTGTCGAACTAACTTCAGCACATTCTACGCCGCGAAAGAGTAGAGCCTGCTACAGGATCCTTACGTGGGCGCGTGGAACAAAATACGCCCGTCGTTGTCTCAGACGCCAAAGAACACGACACACTTGAACACTAGAACAGTAACACCTGACAGCTAGTAACCCAATGCACTCCCGCATCCGCGACGTGGCAATGTGGCTACGGGGCCTCGCTGCTGAGAGCAAGGCCACGGGATCGAATCCCATTCGCGGCGGTCGCGCGTTCCGATGGCGGTGAAACAGTTTCGATCAGGTGGTCGAAATCAATAGGCAGCGCTGCGTCTGGACCACGGCGTCCCTCCAAGCGCACGTGCAGCTCCGGACCTCTCCTCTCCTTCTACTTATCGTCGGACAGTCAGAGGACTACACCCATCAATCCGTTCTCAATGGACGCTCGCGGGACTCGGCAGCCGCGAACCCGCGCTTTTCCACCCATCTCAGCGTGAGAGAGAGACAGTGGATGCGTTCGTTGCGTCACATTACGCTCAGCGAGGAGGACATTGCCGCCAGCCTTTTGTCCCAAGAACAATGCTCCCGCCACCGCACACGACGCAGGGAGCGTTGCGTGACGCATGCACCGTAGGGAGACTGCAGCGGCTTGCACGTCAGCGTGTTTAGCCTCCTCTCTCCCTCGCTATCTCGTGCTCGCAATCAGGGCCGCCGACGCCCGGGTCCCACTTTGCCAGAGCGCAGCTGACGAGACGACGTCGGAACTCGGAGAACAGTTCGTTCGATCGGGGTCAGACCGACCGAACCGCGCACTCGCAGCACCCGTGGCTATGCAAACGAAAGCGAAGCCGCCCCGGTCACCTGCCGCCTGTGTAACAAGCGTCACGCAAAGCCGGGCCTAGATGCAGCGAGACGGCACACATATACGGATCGCACGCGATGCAACGTAGTGCTTTGCTTTCTTTCCCGGATCGTCATCCGTGCCGCTCAGCAGTCAGTCTCCTTCGGCAGCAGTAACTTACGGAACAACGCCGGCGCGCGAAACAAGCGACCGCCACGTATACACACGGCTCTCCCGGAAACCATGTCCCGTAAATATCGCGAGAACGTCCTATTTGCACGCGCTCGTGCATTCGTTGACGCTACACAACGATTAAACAGAGGCTCAACCAGCGAAAACCGCCTGCGTCTGGAAAAGCCACCTTGGCTCGCGTGTTACGCAATAGCATTTGTGTCCCGAAAAGATATACCTGCACCGGAGTATTTTCGGCAGGCAGCTATAAAGCGTCACTGCGCGTTACACAGGCGCCAAGGAACGGCATCCGCCGGCACAGTTCCGCTCGCAGCGGCATAAGTTGTATCCTTTCCAAAGCGTTATCCAAATCAGCTGGCGCACGCACAGGGCAGCTTCCGCACCGCACCGTCCCGGAAGGATTAAATAAAAGGTCGCCCAAGAAGGAGGTGCATATGCGAGTTAAACATAGGCGGCCCTTTCGAAACAGGAAGCACCCGAGCGTCCGACCACTTAGCACCGCCGCCGCCGCATGAGCGTGTCGAAACATCCGCTCTGGGACGCCGTAATCGCGCGGAGAGCTGGCTTGGCCCCCGCCGGCCCTGCTCCTTGCTTCATCCCCCCCCCCCCCCCCTCTTACCGGCTGCGCCACTTTCTACGTCGCCCGCGCACTCGCCCGCTCCTTTCGCGCGAGTATCTCCCGCCTGATCTACCAGCCTTCGGCGTCGCGAAGCGCAGGATCAGAAAATCTCCCCGCCGATCCCACCGGATCGAACAGTGCGGTGACCGATTTTCGACGCCGCAAAATGTGCGTACGAGCTCGGCGTCAGATTTCGCGGCGCGACAGAGGCTCACTGAACCCGACTTACGCGCTGAATCAGCGGCCGCGACGTTGTTTTGCCGAGGCCGAGAGAGTTAGCGGGTAGTGTTCCCGAACACGGCGGCACTATACTTTGATGAAGGTAAGACTTTTCACTGTACCTTGCACAGCCCCAAACATCGACCTCCTCCCAAGCACTCTGCTGTGCCCCGCATGGCTACTGCCCGCTACGCGCATGAATATCCGTCCTCCTTCGCCCTGCAGCAAATTCGAACACCGACACCGTATGAAAACGTGTTTCCCCCTACACGATCGCAAAAGGCGTTTCTTTCAAACTGCCCAGATTGCCCGCACCCTGCATATGCGAACAGCGAGCCTCGCTGTATAGTTACGGCCTGGCTGTTCGCGCCGAGCCTGTAGGTTTCAATTAGCGCCGGGAGCGGTGCCGGTCGCTAGGCTCGCGGGACGCCGCCGCTGACACCCCGGTGTCAGTTTGCTGGTGCACACCAACGCACGCACGCGGACACACGCATGCACATGAGCCCAGCCACCGCAAGGCATGCAACGACGGAGGGGGGCTTCTCCACGGCTCGATGCGCTACGCTGACCACGCTCCTTGCGCCGGGGCCCCGCCGTAGGCAAGCAAGCCAGCCCCGAGGGGCCCAGCCAGCCATGCGGACGCGGCACATCCGCGCGGCCCCAATCCACGTCGCACGCGCCGCTGACCAGCGCCTGCCCCGGGGCGCCGCCGCATCGGTGGCCCAGATCGCACCCCGCTCGTGCTGCTCGCGCAAAGCAGCCGGGGCCCCGCTTACGAGCGCGGCTACGACCTTGAGACTGTGCATCCGCTGCACGCGAGGAGCGGCCCCGAAACGACCAGGCTTCAGCGGGGACACGCCTCTCCCGTTCCTACGCACGACGCGACCGAAGGGTTTGGTTCAGTGATTGCGAGGGGAAAAGGAAGATCTGAATTGCGGTTCACGCGGCAGGCCGCGCGCATCATGACAGAGTGCATCTTCCGGCAGGCTGTCAACAAGGTGTCGGTTGCGAGTGGATCCGTGCTTATCGTGGGTCCCGCGCCGTCGCGCGAACTTTTGCAGCCGATGGATGCACGTACGCAGGCGCGAAGCGCAAGTCCGCTCGGTTCTCGCGCCGCCTGCGCAGTTTATTAGCGCTCGCTTGGCACGATTTTAACTGCAGCGATAGAGAGAGCGACCACGAAGCTCCCACGAAAGAGCACGCGGCGGCAAGGAGGATTTTTTTTTTTCTAGGCTCTGAAACTTGTCTCGTCCTCACGCAGGTGAGCGGTCAATTGAGCCCGTAGCGCTGTAAACGCTTCAACTCCCAGGCGGCGTCAAAACGCTGCACATAGGCACTGGTGAAGAGCGCGTGAATTTGTGCCAATTTACTGCCCCCAGGGCTTCTCCTCCATACAGTGACCCTGCAGGGTTTTGCCACGTGCGCACCTGCGACCAGCGAGCGGTCCCCCCTGGCACCAGTCGAGACGAGCTCTGCCGACGCCAGGGAGGGGGGTTCACCGCGTCCTTTGTTCTCCCCAGAACAAAGCCGCGGCGGGGGACAGCAATGCTCGCGTGAGAGTGCGCCTGCAGCTGACGAGCGGAGCGGAAGAAAAGCCGCCGCTTCGCACGCGTGAGCGCAGTCGTTGGTCTCGGGCAGAAGAAAACCCCGAGCGCACTGCTCCCTCCTGCTGCAGGGTCGCCGACCTTCGCGGAGCAGACCCCGCATGCCTCGCGCTCTCTCTCCCTCTCCTCTCAGCAGTCCAGGCAGGATGATTGCCTGCGCCTCTCCGCGGACTCTTGAGCCGAGATGTCGGCACGCAGCGACACCCCCTGTGTCTACTGAGACCAGCGAGGAGACGGAGAGTGAGCACAGAGGAGGGCATGGAGCTAGAGAGGAGGACACCTGTCCCGCCTGGTTTTTCTGCTTCTCCGTCCAGATAGTTAAGACGCAGCGTGAACACGCTCGTGCTGAGCAGCGACTGGAGGCGGCGGATCGCTTGGGCTGAGTCGAGGTGCACTAACTGCCCGCTGTCCTATCTATCAACGCAACGCGGTCGCCAATCGGTCCCACGTACACGTAGCTCCAGTGTTAAAGAAAACAAACAGTCAGTTAAGCATGCAAGAACGAATCGTGTTCTTACTTCTGCACTAAAGTTGAAAGCATGTTATGAATGTTATACGTCCAGCGGGAAACCACTCGGACGACACGAAAAAGTGTGCGTGTCGATCAAAAGTATTGGTCTGTTGAATTGTCACACATATTCTCCATTTAAGATACGAGCTGCCTGTATGTAGAGGGCGACGTGCCGTGTCGTGTCCACAACCCGACCGATGAACCTTGCCTCATGAATGTGCACACGCTGTTTTCAGTAATGCGAATAACGCCCAAATTAATGCGCACGCATGCGTGGCCCCTTCAATCCAATGTGCGCACTCTCTTTTCCGCGTTAAGTACACGCAGCCGCATGCACTAATGCTCGCGCGTACCAAGCGACAACGCCACGGAAGGCGGCCAATACGAACCCCACGCGACTGCCGCGCGCCGAAACAATTCCCCTTCCCCCAATGAGTACAAGGTGTAGCCTTATATGTCACTGCTGGCACGCCTGTCATCACGATGGCAACACCAAGATTTATCGTAACCAGCATGTCAGCGTCTTTGCGAAGTCGCACTACGCCCCCCAGCATGTGCTGCAGTCGCACCAAATATGGTCTCGGCTCGCTTCACGAGACGTTCAAGCCCAGTGGTGCTCAAAGGCTAAGCGTTTAGCGGCCCAGTAGTGAACGGAACAACGGCATCCTGCAATGTCGTGAAGTATTTGGAGTTGTGCGTCAGTACTAACGGCACATTACGGTCACGAACAATGCGTTTCCGGATTCTCTGACCGCAGCCGCGCATCGTTGGTGATAATCGGACTGCCCACGACCTTTGAGGAAACGTTAGAAGCATCGCGAGTGAAATGTTGACTGTGTTAGGGCCAGCAGGGACTTAACGCCCTTCTGTACACTGTGGAAGCCAGTGCACAGATCGAAAACGGGATCACACGAACGCCGCCCGGCAGCTGAATGGGTAGCGGTTCATACGCCGATAAGCGCGCGGTTTTGAATGTTGGCAGCACTCCAAGTCCCGAGTGCGGAAACACGCCCTTCGGAAGGCCAACGCCCCGCTCTGCGCACGTGCCAGTCGTCGGGTTTATCACTGCCTATACGATGCGATGACACTTTGTCACCGCCAAGCAACACATCACAAACAAAACGACACAGAGAAGTATGGGAGCGACTGACGGTCACACAAGACCGTCACCAGTGAGGTATACGCCGCACTGTCGAAGAGTCGCTTGTTTAACCTCGCAGCGAAACTTCGCATCGCAGCAATGTTAATTAAGAGGTCGATGAACACGCATGCCGAGATGTGGCGCGAGGATCAGGAACTACTCTGAGTGTGCTCAACAGCTCCGTGTTTCGTTGCCATCCGTTAATGTGGCGACGGCAAGCTTTTGGTGCGAACCAGATATGGTGCCGACACGCGCTGGCCTCAAACAGCAAAATGTAAACAACCGTCGGCTCGCTGCGGGAGCTCTGGCGCACAATTTTCTCGCCACTTCTCTAAGTCACTAGTCCGATGTAAAATTGCCACTAAACATTGCAGATGCTGCTTAGAAATTCAGCGGCAGGTTAACCGCAGAGGAGAATCGCAGAACGACCCAGTCAGACTACTTAAAAGGGCGACTTCAACAGCGTAACCACACAGAAGCAAGCACCGCAGTCTCCATCTCAAAGCCACAAGCGTGTCTCCCGGGCAGGCTCAATAACTTTCCTCGTCGATTTTCTGTACAGGCACCGCTAAAAAACACGCAGTGCTCTTATCCGTCGAATCCGCTATACTCTGGGAGGCAGTGTTAAACCGGGCCAAAAGCATCCGGCGAAGGAAGGACGTGGACAGGGCCCGAGGCGGCGACCAGACGCGGTGACCGAGGAAGCGGCCGGCCCCCTTTCCGGCCGGCTAGCTCGCCGGAGGCGTCGCGACAAGAAGACGGCACCGTCATTAGGCGCGCCACCAGTGGTTAGCCGCGTGCCTGCCCACACGTCACTGCACGCGTTTCTTCCGGGTCACGCTCGGGGCAAAGAGACGCGCTGTGCATTGGTTAGTACAGCGGATATAGTTAGGATAATGATCGCTGCAACTCAAGCGAAGGCGCGTCCGAGGAGTGGGGACCGCGACCGGCTTAACGACGAAGGAACGGACGACAAAAAAAAAACTGTTTCGAGGCGGACAAAACGACACAGACACCAAATCCGGTGTTATGATGTCGGAACGGAACTTATATGCTTGGTCAGAGCTTCCTGTCATGTGCAGAGATGTTCGCCCCCTGGAAGAGAGCGGTTTGGAGCGGGCACTTGCAACAGAGGTCGGAAGACGGTGGCTTCAATGTGCGGGCAGTCACAAAATGCATGACTGCTACCCGGGAGCGAATTTTGAAAATGGTGATGGAATGATCGATCGATGTTGGTGATCGACAGATCGATGGTGCTGACCTTGAAGTCTTTTGATGGTTCGGTGATCCGGCGACACGTTGCGGAACAGGCTGGACAACTTCATCGGGACGCTATCTCTTTATTGCACGGGCGCTCACAGGCGACCTGCCCACCGATCTCCCTGTTGGAGCCAAAAACTCGCCCTTAAATCTCTTCGCCCAGCATACTGGGGACCCTTTCTGTAACCAATAGGAAATGCGCTTCTCGGAGCCAGTCAGGAGAATTTCGTTCAAATTGAAGGAGCCAATAGCACGACGGTGCCCACGTTGTTGTTGTCTCCAGTGGCACCGCGCGAATTCCACGAAGATGTTGCGCATTTCCGCTTGGTTACAGTACACAGACACAAAAACGCTAAAACCGCCAGCGGAAGCTCAGGGAAACCGAGCACCCAGTCCGAACCGCGCGCACTGCCCTGGTCGCGCTCCCCCCTTCTGCTGCCCGCTCCGAGGCGACCGACCCGTCCCGCGGTCCTGCCGTTGAAAGCCCTAAACTTCGCACGCGACCCACGTCTCGAAACCCTAGGGGTCCGCGCGTCGGCAGCGTCTTGCGGCCCGAGTGCGACCTTACAAGGACGGGCCTCCTCACTGCCGGTTAACCGTCGTTGCCGCCATCTGCCGCGTTTGTCGCAAAACAAACCCATTTCGGCGGCGCCGGGATGACAGCCTCTCACGGAGCCTCGACAAAAAAAAAAAAAACTGGCTGTGGTTTAGCTCTGCTTAACCCTAGTTGAATTGCGAAAGCTTCGTTTCCTCGGCGCGTCGTCTATACGCAGCGTCTCATTCCGACACTCTCGAGAACTCAAACCGGTCTCTTTCGTAGTTGAAGGGTCACTCCGGGACGTGGCACGACTTCTTCTAGCCGCATCTTCGTTACGACGCTTCTCGAGTCGTGCGGCGCGTTCTTCTGGCGTCTCTTGAGCGCGTTGTGTCTTCCTCGCTTCGGTCTGCCGTTGTTGCGTCTCTTTCGCGCTCTCTATAAAGACTACAATACACTAATGGCGCGTTCACACTTGGACATTCGGCGGCGAGAGCGAGCGGAATCCGCTGCCGCGGCAGAGATTCCGCCGGAATACCCAGCGGAAAGGCCGATCGGTCCAGGACCGAATTCTGCCGCCGGAAAAAAATCCGCCGAATCTCGTCA
This sequence comes from Amblyomma americanum, assembly GCA_030143305.2. Lineage (NCBI taxonomy): Eukaryota > Metazoa > Arthropoda > Arachnida > Ixodida > Ixodidae > Amblyomma > Amblyomma americanum. Next base: position 142,586 of record JARKHS020008105.1, on the reverse strand, counting down.
GCCAATAGGAAGGCGAGTACCCGCGGCGACAAACATGGCGGCGCCCTTCGATGCAGGACGCCTCGCTTCGGACTGAATTCGTCGCTGTTACTGCCTTTTTTAGCGCGTTTACTGGTCATAAAAGAGCTAGCGCTCTTTCGATTTGTCTTATCTCGCCCATAAGAAAACGTTTGAGCGATAAATTTGCTTTAATTTTTATTTCGGGTGACGATTCTTCGCCTTTTAGGCTTAAGAAGGGCGTCGGTTTGTTGACAACAATGGTTCCTCTCCTAACCACCAGATGGCGCCACTAGGCGTTTAAAATGTGAGAATGCTATAAATGGCGTAACATCCGACAAAATAGCTGCATTTAGCGTACGCAAGCGTGCATACGGTTTTGGTATGTAGACAGCATCGATTAACCTCTTGCCACATCTGTGTACGCCGTGAGCAGACGACACACAGACGACGAGCAGCGATGCGGTGGCCGGGAAGTGTGAACGAGACAGCAATTCGGCGGCCGCGGATTCCGCTCCCTCTCGCCGCCGAGTGTCCAAGTGTGAACGCGCCATAAGGCGAAGCGCATATATATTATATATATATATATATATATATATATATATATATATATATATATATATATATATATATATATATATATATATATATATATATATGCACTCTAACAGATGGCCATTTAGAAATGATGGCTTGCTTTTCAGATCTGGATCATCCTCCAACTTTAGGCTATCACAGCATAGATTCTTTCAGGCGTGGCAAAGCTCACAATAGCTCTAGTTTTTCCTTGTTTCATTTAAACGCTCGAAGTCTAAGAAATAAGAAAGAACCTGTTGATTTACTTTTAGAAACTTTGCGTCATGAATTTGATATCTTGGCATTTACCGAAACCTGGTTCTCAAATGAACACGACGTCATTAATTTTGAAGGTTACAAATCTACATCAGTATTTCGAACAAAGAAACGTGGCGGAGGCGTTACGATATACATAAAAAACAATCTTAACTTTAATGTTATCACAGAATATACTGCTATAAATTCTAGTTATGAAACGATCGTGATAGGATGTGTCAACACAATTTTTGTTATCATGTACCGGCCTCCTAATGGAACCGTAGATGTGTTTTTGGATTTTCTTGAAAATGTGCTAGAATACTGTGCAGACATTGGCAAGCATGTTGTTTTATGTGGAGACTTAAATATTGATTTTGCCTCTCCTCAGCCTAACAAACAAAAGCTTGAGGATATCCTCCTTTGCTTCGGATGTGAAAACCTGATTCATGTACCGACTAGAGTAACAGAAATATCTGCGTCCTCACTGGACCTGTGTTTTACAAATTATGATATGAATGACCTAGAAGCTGGAGTATTATCATATGAAATAAGTGATCACCTACCAATATTTTTATTTCTGAACCACATTAAAACTAGGGAACCTCAAAATACCACCTCTAAAACCATAAAATATAGGAATTTTTGTGCAGAAAAGGTAACACTTTTTCAGAACTTACTAGCAGAAACAAGCTGGGAACAAGTATATTCTTCAGCCGATCCTGTTCTAGCGTATGATATCTTTGTCAGCGAAGTTAAAAAGCAATACGAACTTGCATTTCCTGTCGATGAATTTCGAAAAATAAAAAAGGCAAGGAAACCCTGGATAAACGCTGCCCTTGTTAGAAGAATAAAGAAACGTGACAAGATGTTCGCACTATTTATCAAAACCAGGGATCCAAACACTCTTACTCAGTTCAAAAAATTCAGAAATAAACTTAATTCTGATATCAAACGTTCGCGAGCCATGTATTACGAAAACAAATTCACTGAGATTTATAACAATCCCAAAAAAGTTTGGACCACCGTAAATAATTTGATGTCTAAGGGTGAGAGAAGGGACCTTACCGAATTGACAATTGAAGGTGTGTCCTACACAGGGACCCCGCTGGCAAACAAACTTAATGATCACTTTTTAGCTGCTGGGGCTCCCAATCCCAACGTAGACAACAATAATCGGCATAAAACATACATGAAATCAATATTCAGGGACTCGATTTTCCTGGTTCCTACAACTTCAGAAGAAATTTGTGCCATTATACGACAGCTAAGTAATAATAAATCTTCTGGAATAGATGATCTCAGGGTCCAACCCATAAAATCAGTAGCACAGCATATCAGCAGTCCGCTTTCTCACATATGTAATTTAATCCTTTCTACTGGGGTGTTCCCTCATGAGCTAAAGATTGCGAAAGTGTCAGTAATTTTTAAAGGGGGAAACGAAAACGACTTACATAATTACCGACCAATATCGGTTTTGCCAGTCTTTTCAAAAATTATGGAGCAGATTATTTACATTCGCTTATTAAATTTTTGTAAACAAGAAGGTATAATTGTAGAACAACAATATGGCTTTCAGAAAGACAAGTCCACTGAAAAAGCGTTACTTAATACTAAAGATAAAATAATAAGAAACTTTGAGCAAAAATATCATACAATAGGACTTTTCCTTGACTTCAAGAAAGCGTTTGATTCCATCAAACACAATATATTGTTGCAAAAGTTATACAACTATGGAATCAGAGGAATTGCATTTGACTTAATAAAAAGCTACTTAGATAGTCGACAACAATACGTGCAGATAAACCAGGCAAAATCAAGTCTAGGAACAATAAAATACGGGGTCCCACAAGGCTCCATCTTAGGGCCCTTACTGTTTTTGTTTTATATTAATGACATTATCGATATTCCACTCACGCCAGATATAATCCTGTATGCAGACGATACTAATGTATTTTTTTCTGGAACAGACTTAGAAATGCTTGAAAGGCAAACAAACAGCTGGCTAAACAACCTATCACAATGGCTTAACATTAATCAATTATCCTTGAACACTAATAAAACAAAGTACATTATTTTCCGTCCCAGAAATAAAGCCATCAATAGAGAACCTATTATACAATTTCGTGGGGAACACCTAGAACGAGTAAACTCTCACAAATTTCTGGGGGTTATTTTTCAAGAAAATTTGAGCTGGTCTCTGCACATAGAAAAAATACGAACAGTTATTTCCAGATCAATTGGAATTATCTTCAAAGTAAAGAACTTACTACCAATGTGGTTAAAAAAGCAGTTGTATTATAGTCTAGTTTTTTCTCGTTTGCAATATTGTATTCTTGTATGGGGAACTACGACAAAAGCAAACATGGAAAACCTGCTTATACTACAAAAACGAGTCATACGATTAATAGAAAACTCTCCATATAGAGCCCCCTCAGCCCCACTTTTCGAAAAACATCAGATATTAACTATCACGAATATCATGAACAAAAGAGTAGCTTTGAAAATATATGATCAAATAAAAATGGACCCGGCTGGGTTCTCGCAAACTTTCTTCTTTAGAGACCACGACCATAACCTTCGGCATATGACCTGTAGAAAAGAACTAGTGCGTACGAACTACGGTACACAAACGCTAAAATATCGAATCGCTGATCTTCTAAATAAGTACCCGGGTATTATAGAAACCATTCACAACAGTCGTTCCACGAAAGCATTTAGCAAAAAGTTAACCCATTTCTTTTTGTGACATAGCAATGGCTTACTTTTTCTGCACATATCTGCCCTATATTAAAAAAAAAAGAAAAATCCATGTTTTTATTAGAAAAGAAAACCTTACTTTGGCCGGCATAGTTAAGCTCTTCTTTCCTTTTGTTATATTCAGTCACACCGATATTTGTATTTTATGTGCAATTTTGTGTAACAATGTTGACTCGCGAATATACTTTTTACAGCATTTCTTAATTGTGTACCTTAAATGAATATGTGCTGTTTTTTTATGTTTTCGTGTATAATGTTATATGCAATGTCTCTTTGGTGTTATGATCTGTTTTTCTTTGGTTAAACCTGCCCACTGCTCAGTTGTAGAGTGTAAAGGGGGCGGACGCTTCGTCAGGCAACTTTTGATTGCCTTTTTGTTCGCCTCCTCGGCAACCAAGTGTTGTTGAAATAAATCTGAATCTGAATCTGAATATATATATATATATATATATATCCCACGGGAGGCGACACCTCCTCTCCCTCTACCCCAGCGGAGCACATCTGGTGGAGCGAGCGTCGACGGCGGCGCCATCTGTTGGAGCGCGGCAGCGGCGTTGCTAGGCAACGGAGGCTCGAAGTCGTTCGTCGGCCACGGCATACGGCTGAAGTGCGCGACGAGCCGAAATAGCTCGCTTGGCTGGCGTAGTAAAGCTTTCGCTTTAAAAACTAACTCACATAAAACCAAGGGGGCCAAGCTACCGGCTTCGGGGTGCGCGCGCGATCGGTCCCTGAGCAACAGCTCGGCAACTTAACTAGGGCATCCCTGTATAGCATTTGCAGATTGGGCGGCGGGGGGGTGTGCTGAACGCGGTGCATGTAGCTGTCCTTGAGAAGCTTCGCATGCGGTGATTCTCACGATCATAAACGCCATAACACCCTGCTTCTATCGCACTCGCACCTTCGTGTTCGTTCATAAGCAGATGGAGAACCATGGCTGCCTGCTGACAGCACTGAAATGGCACTTCAAACTGCATGCACAAATCACGAGTTGCCATCCAGTGGACTGCCCGAGTGGCTACTATACGAATCCGGGATTTGCCGAAGTTACTGGTATTAAGCTCTCGCCGCGGACCGAATGGCTTCATCCATCACTAAAGCTCCGAGCAACGCACAGTTAAAAAGACGTTGAATTCGGTCCTACAAATTACCGCGCTCGGCCGAGGTTCGGCTAAGCCACGGAGAAAAAAGCGGCGACTCCGTGCAATCGCACAGCCCTCCCTTTTTCAAAATCCCGTCACGCATGCGCAGTAGCGCTGCAGCCGCATCGCGGGGGGGGGGGGGGGGGGTTCAGAACCACGCACCTGCCCGTTCGCGCACCTCTGTATAGCGACAACGTCCCCAGTGAACACGATAACAAACTGAAGCATTTATAAACCTCTCAGGAAAGGCCTGGGACAGCAACAGATACAAGCGGAAGACTGCAGCTCATTGTTGAGCTTTTTATTTAGGATTTTAATTCGAAGGAACAGAGGAGAACAACAAGCTTGCTGTCCGCACAGAGTTATTCTCAAACTAATAAGATTCTGGATGTCTTCCACATATTTTTTTTCAATTATTTGCACATCCGCACACAGCCTCCCCTGTCCCTTAAAGTGGGAGGAAATTTTATTGTAAACAGTGGAATATCAAATGCTAATCTACAACCATTCGCCTTTCTAAGGCACTGATGTCCAAACACAGGCCAATCCCCCTTGGTACGTGCAATTTCAGGAATAGGCTAGTGACCAACAGCAAGCCCCGTCGCAAGCGCCCAGGTACGTCCAGGACACTGGAAGTGCAGACGAGATTCTGACGAATAACTGCGAAACGTTTAGTGCCAGGCCGTCAGCCTATGGCGTGCCACCCGAGGTAAAGGGGCTTAAAAATAGAGCTCCCCTCCCCCGCACCTGACATCCCCATGAAACGCGCTCGCAAAGTGCCTTTTAGAGGGACACCGGAGAATGGAAACGCCGTTAAGTGCGGTCGGCACGAGAGCACGCTAACGTCGAGCATCGTGCTTATAGCGACGGCGACAGCGCAGCCGAGCTTTTACGGCGCTCAGCGACGCCGTTGTGGACCGGCGCGGCGCCTTCACCTGCGGTTTGCCCACCGCGTGTCCCGTCCGAGTTTTAGCACCTACGCGGCTCGTAACTCTGCGCCGACTGATTAGCGGGAGGGGGGGGGGGGACACGACCTCGCTGCCGCAGAGACACGAAGAACGCGAAGGGAACAACGAACGGGCCACGCCCGAAAATTTATGCGCCTCAGCCCCGTGGAAAAGCGCGCAGTATCTCCTCCTCGCTTTGCGGGGCGTGCCGAGCAGCTGGGTGCGGTGTTGTCCGAGCTGGTTTTCGCCGCGCCATATTGCTTGGCACTGCAGCGGACGCGGAACATGGCTCTCGTTATAAGGGCTCCACACACCGTATCCTTCCCATTCAATTGTCCGCCTTTTGTTTCGCCTGGCCCATATTTCATCGCTCTGCCTCTCTCTTCTTTCACTCTCCCGTTTTTCTTTCTCTCGCCCTCTTAAAACGTCACGTTTCTCCCCTCGCAAACGACTCAGCCTTGGCAACGCAACGCGCCGCATTTCGGACAAGGCGGGATTTTCGAGCCAGGCGAAGCCGACACCCATGAAAGGGGGGGAGCGCAGTAGGCGCGTATTATGCGAAGCCAATTAGCAACGGTTCGACCGGTATGGGTCACTGTCCAGCAGACGACGAAAGCGGCAGGTGTAATTAAATAAGCAACCACCGGTGGTGGCTGGAACACCCTGCGGCTTGCAGCCGTCATGCATGTTGGCCCAACTCGTGAATTCCGCGGTGTAAACGCAGCATCAGGCCTGGCCTGGACGCAACTGCCAATCCCTTCTTGGCGGCGGCACCCGGTGAGACCCTCATGGGTGTCGGGTTCGCTTGGCTCGAAAATCCCGCCTTGTCCGAAATGCGCCGGGTTGGCGTTGCCCAAGGTTGGCTTTGATTTGCATTTTTTGCTGCAATGTTTTCATTGTTTTCTTTTCTGCCCCACTCGTCCATCAGAGTGAACGGTGTCTAAGCTGGCGCATAAATTACGTCCGTTCAAGAAAACATAACAAAAGTCCAGCATTACACTATTGCAGTGTGTAATAACGCGAAAACCTTAAAACCGCCGTTACCTAGAAAATCAGGCGTCGGCTTTGTCTGCGTTGTGAGCGAAATATCACGAGCATGACCCTGGAAGGTGGTGCCCAGAGAACAGCCTACGAGGCAGGTGGGCCACCTAGGTCACGTGACCTTGCGGCGTCGTCACAACCTGTACACTGGATTGTGAGCAAACTGACCACCGTGGCAGTTAAATGAATGATTTATCTCTCGGGAAGAGTAACCTGGGACCCCCACAAGCCCAGCTGGTGGCAGCAGTGGCGCATCGCTTAACCTCTGCACCACTGGGCCAGGAGGGGACTCCCAGGGATCTACGAGCGTAAAGACGACAATGACCTTCTGCATATATGGGAATTCACTCATTTCGCTATTGCTTCATACCCTCAAGGCAGAGCTCTCGCCTCGCTTCTGTGTCGGGTCTACCTTCCTTCACTGAATTCACCCGCGGCCGACAACATGCCGGCAGATTCTGGCGACCAGCAAACGCCGTCTATTCGCCTCCTCGAGCTCAGGCAAGGTTGGCACGGCCTTGCCAGGCAATTACGCGGCTTTATAGTCACGTAACGGAAACCAACTTCCCGTACGCCATACTTAATGTAGCCGAACGCATAAGCGCGTTTCCCCTATCCGCACCGTATACCCGCACTTCCGCTGCTCGCCGGACGCATGCACAGGCCGAAACGGGCACGGTGAAGACAAGAGTGCCAAAACAAAGAGCGCAGAAGAGGTGGAAGTGAGCCGCAATGGGAGCGGAAGCTTCTTCCGAACGGAAGCGGAAGCCGCCGGCGCATTATGCGCGCGAGCATTCGCAGTCTCTGGCTCCCGTCTGCGCATGCGCGCGCGTTGAATAAGCGCCGGGTGGCCGGAATGCGTACTCCTCCTATTCACAGTGCCGCCGTCGGCGTTGGCTCCCGCGTGAAAGTGTGGAGACGCGCGCATTGTTTTGTCGGAGGGAGATAACCTGGCTGGCTTTCCCATTCGTCACCTGATATGCATACCGCGTATGCCCACGTGGCCACTTCCGCGAAAGCGGCCGAGTCAGATGCGCGTTGTGTGGTGGCGGAGAAAGCAGGTTTTTTTTTTTAAAAACTTTCGCTTCCTGGTCACCGCTTTTTAACACGTACAAGCTCTGAAGTCCCGAAACCCTGTTTCTTTGTTGTCTTCTGTACTGTTTCTATTTTTAAACACGCCCGGTGTTCCCTCCCCGTGAGCCTTGGGGTGCTTTGAGATCTTTTTTCGGTTGTACGCGCGAACTGCCGGCAATTATCGCACACGTCCCGACCACCATTCCGCACCCTGCCTCCGTAATCACAACCCTTTTCACGCGCACTCCGACAACGGTGAAATGAAAATGCCAGGCCACAGCGCACCGGCAACCGAAACGACCACGTCGCCACGAATACACTCGTATCGCTGCTAAAAAAGAAAACAGAAATCCACTACGCGTGGAGGAAGCACAAGTGTCTCCAGCCAATCAGGACGGGAGGAGAACGATTTGTTGTTTTTTTTTTGCTTTTTTAGAGAAGAACCGTACCATATGTCTATGTACATCACTTTTTCTTCGACAAGAGTGCACCCCTTACAAAAATGGTCTATAAACAGTCTATAGACTTCTTATAGACTCTATTGCCTTCTTAGATATTTCATTTTGTCTATTCATAGTCTAGAGACAAAAGTCTACTAAGAGTGTATGGCCATAAATCGATACGTTGTCTATAGACTGTCTATAGGATTTGTATTGCCCATAGACTGTTCTCTATGGTTTGTATATAAAAAGTCTATAGAATTTATAGACAGAAGTCTACAGACAGTCGATAGTCTCTCTAGAGAAACTTTTGTAACTGTGGATGCCTTGGAAAATGTGTAAAGAATATGTGCGCGAGACAACCAGCCTTTTATAGGGACGGTAAGGGCGACTCGATCCAATTTTTCTTCTCAGTGAAATTTGGATTTTTGTGGCGCTGCTGACATTCATTCGGAATCAAAGACCCATTTGTTGACAAGAAAACGTGGACAAGTGGTTAGAACGCATGCGCAAGTAGCGTACCGCCCCTCACGTCAGCGCAACGCATACGGACCAGTGCGCGTACGTCTTCGATTTAAAGGTGCTATAAGCCTCAAGTAACAAGCTTTGGAAACCGGCCCGCAGCAAAGCGCCAGAGATCGCCGGCCTGTGCAGAGTCAGCCAACAGTGCAGGCTTCACCAGAAGGTTAGGCAACCCACGCAATGCGTTTGCACTGTTGTTTCCCCGGCAGCCTGTTTTCACTCTAAACGCGCTCCGTGGCAACGCTGTTTTCCTACGCAGGCTGTCGACACTTTCAGGGTTTCCGAAACCGATGGCGCACTCTTCCGAGGAGAACGGAAACAGAAAAGTAAAGCGCGCCCCCCACACATGCAGCCGGCCGCGTTACATCAGCGCTTTCAGTCGGGCCAGCAGGCAGACAGGCGACAGAGGTGAACAGCGCACCGCGGTGACTCCGCCTCGGTGGCGACAAACAGCACGGGACGTCACGCCTCCTCCTGACACGCTGACCCCCCTGCTTGAGAAACGCGGTGCGTCGACCCTGCTTCGTGACGCGCGCGGCAGACAGTGCACAGACATGGGCTTCTCGGCGGGCAGTGCACCGTACTAAATCACTCTCCCCGCACCAGTCCTGGTTGTTTGCGTCTAGTAAACAGCATCACTCACCGATACGCACACGCTAGCTGCTCTATTCCGAGGCAGCTTACGCGTTGCGCCGAGTGACGCGGCGCAGGCGGAAACACGCGGAGGTTGCGGAGGCCACACGCAACGCCCGAGAGAGGAACCGGCGAGCGATGACAGCCGGTCACCGACTCGCATATCGTTGCCGTCGTCGGCGCGAGACAGTGACAGGGGTTTGAAGCGTCGCGCTGTGCTGCCCGTGCACTTGCCTGCACGGCGCGCAAGCCTCGGGTACGCGCCACGTGCTCCGCCCTGTTGGCTCTGATCCAGGGCTCTAGAGACGAGCGTCGCGTGGGGTGCCATGTCGTTTAACAGCGCAACGCTCGAACGACTGCACGTGGGTGTGGGAATGTGGATACGTGCACAACGCGGTACGATGAGACAGGTGCGACGCCACCACCACCGTCAGACACGAAAGGCTCTAGTGACCTGCCTAAGATCCTCCGAACGACCCCGTAAGAATGCCGAGCTCACTGGTATCACCTACAGGACGAGGTTTATTTTTAATGCGACGCGAAACTTGCCTACAGTAGGCACAAGTCGCTTCATGTTTACAAGAGGAATGCCGCGCCGCCGTTAGTGGCGATTAATAGATTAATTCGAGAGAGGCGGCGACTGTCCGAGGCTCCTGCCCCTTCTGATATCCTCACGACAGTTGCTCAGTTATTCACCGCCAGGTCCTTAGCCCGTGTAGAGTGCGCCCGCATTTGCAACTCTCGACATGTGCTTCGCAGGTCGTAAGCAAGGGGTGCTAGTGAACAAGCGATACGGAGCCGCTGAGGGGGGCTCGAGAGACGCGAAGCAAATGGAATGCGCCCGCACGTCGCAGCCAAGGATGAATGTAACAAGACACGCCGAGGCGAATTAAAATTTACTCCAGATGGAATGACGACGCGCAAGGTCAGGAACAACGCACCGAGTCAGCACATGATGCCCACGTCGGCGTGCGCGCCAGTGTTGGCACTTCGACAAGCAGACCTCTCATCAATCAGGGCGAGCCTGAGCTCCTAACCCGTTCAAATTGAATCCATAATTAAACTGGCCACTGCGGGACCAATGAAACAAACAGGACAGCCCCCCCCCCCCCCCCTCCCCAAGCCAGAACCCATGCAGTTTGTGCCTGTATAGAAGAAAGAAAGCTGCTGAGTGAAAAATCAACTTTCGGAGCACTTCGCAACAGTGTCGAATTAATGAGAATTCCACGCGCATTTTCTTTTTCTATGCCACCTATCCGGGAATGCAGGCCGGTCAATACAGGGACTGCGGACAGTCTTACGGATAGTTTAATCATTTACAGACTGTTCAGCAAGCCGGGCTCGCTACAGCTCGTTAAACGCTAAGCACGTGCCCGCGACTCCGCCCTCCCAGGAGCAGGCATCAGATGGATCGCGCAGCCCAGGAAGCCCCGAAATAGACGGCGCCGGCAATGACGCAGGGTTCCCCCCCCCCCCTCCTAGCGGGGGGCCACGCCTCGGTTCCGCCAACTATTGCACCCCGGAGACGACAGACGCAGTGCGCAGACCAACGTTACTAGAAACTCGGGCGACAGTCTGGCGCCCCCCGTACTGCTCGTTTTCCCATCCTGGATTAAAAGAGGGGGGGAGGGGGGGGGGGGGAGTGGGCCGCCCAAATTACACTTCCTTCCTTCGTGCGCACCAGGACGGACAAACTTCGACGACGTCCCACAGGACCTGCCGGGTCACCGTGTGCGCACACGGGACCCACGAACACGGACGCTGTTGTGTTCTCGTTTGAATGAGCGGCGCGCTAACGACGCAAGAAACGGGACTAATTGGTGGCCCCGATGGGTCCGCTCGCCTGCATCGCTAACGACGAGGGCTCCCGCCTCGCTGCTGTGCTACACGCGGTAGAAAAACGAAGAGAAACAGACGAAGCACGAACTCGTTTGCGAAGTAACAGTGCACGCGCGACCGTATGCATTCGTCCTGTGCCACGCTCTCCCGAGCGAGAGGGGGAAGGGTGGGGGGGGGGGGGTGCAGCTTGCCGGCGACGTGTCGCAAACGAAGTGGCTACAAGTGCCCGTAACCACGCTAGGACCAGATGAAACAGTAGCGAACGCGTCTCTCGCTGTGCGCCGTTTGTCGCCAAGCGTATTCCTAGGAATGCACCCCCCCCCCCTTCATTTCCACCCACAATAAAAGCGTTATTGTTGATCAAGAAAGTGAAATAAAAAGAAAACTAAAGGCCATCCCATACGTTCTCTTTCTCGTTTGTTTTTTTCCTAGTCGCGCGCTCAGGAGAGCGCCGACGCAGCGGTCGCTGCTGTCAGCAGCATAAGCAAGCAGCGACACCAACAGCCCACCACCGGCGGCACAGAAGACTGCTCTGCTGAGTCCGCAGGGTTGCCTAATCCACTGTCGCCGCACGGTCACCATGCGGATCGCTCGGTCGGGCTGCAGCGCGAGCAGCGCCAGGCTACAGGGGAGGCCGGCGAAGCGCTGCGCTGACTCACAACCCCCCTCCCCTCCCCTCCCCCCCTACCCGGCCCGAGTCTGGCGCTCTAATCCAATTAGGCCAGGGACCCGCGCGGGGTCGGTGTGCGCTCTTCTTGGCCCGGCCTGCCAGCTACATTCACCCCGCGGGCGTGTTCCGAACGCCGGCGCTGGCCTTGATGCGATTGCAACGCGATAACCAGATGTGGCTGGGTCGGTTGTGGACGGAAAACACCCCCCTTTTTTTTATTAATCATCCAGATAACAGCCTGGCACCATTCAAAGCGCCGTGGCGAAATAAAATGAAACAAATACCTATAATACAGTACTGACGCAAAGTGCAGATACCGCTCCAGGTATTTCAAGTACTAGGTGCTGTTGCGGTTCTCGGGCCGGCAACGGTTCGACTCAGATTCCGTTCCCCAGTAATTTTTCCCGCTCTTCGTCAGTAACTGAAATGAGCCCGTGTTTGGTCTTCGCCGTTACTGTCCCAAGGCAACATCGACAGCGGGCAATAACGAAGACCGAAATAAAAAAAGAAGAAAAAGAACGAAGTGGAAATGGAACATGGCACAGGCGCAGAACACGGTTACCACCCTGCCGCGAGGTATCCGTCGCTGCAGAGTGGAGCAGTAATGGGTACGCAGGAGAAACGGCTGCTGACGCCAGAGAGACAGCTTTTGCCAGGATGCCACACACACGGGGAGCTAAAATATGCGCCTGGCACAGGACGAAATGTGACCCTTCCTAAGCATGACTGTCGAGATTGGATCATTCGACGAATGTTACTGTAGTTCCATTATTACTCGCTTTGCTCTAATACGAGTTTTAAACGTTACACTTGAAGAGTAACGCGGTAGCCGAAGCCTCTTTACTCGAGTCCCTTTCTGGGATAATTCTACAGCACTCCGTGCAAGCCGCGTGCTGTGCCAAGCGTAGTTTTTGTTTTTCACGCGACACTTAACAGCCGCTGGCCTTGAACTGCCCTTGATTTCAGTTCACAAAACTAACGTCATAAATAATTTCAGACCTGAACGTACAACACTTATCCAGTGAGACGATGCAACGACTAAATAGCACTAATTTATGACGTCGCTTTTCCCTTTCAAATTTTTTTCAGATTCCCTTCGTCAGACAATGGCACTGAACGGAAAGAGCAGCCACTCGTGCTGCAGCCTTCTGCGCATTGCATCTGCGAACGAAATAACTGCAGGCGTCGGATGCAGGGAGGACAACCGCGGATTCCGAGGAGGAGGGAGTAAGTAGGAGAGTGCTCCGATACCTCTCTTGCCCGGAGCGGAACTAACGAAGCACTCCTCGACCGAGGGAAGAGATGGAGCACCGAGAACAATCCTCGAAGATGAGAACAACAAAGAAACGGGAAAAAGCGAACGGCCGCCCGAACCCGAAAAGAAGCAACGGACTGCCAAACTCGTCTTGGGGGCGAAAGCATTCTCCCTCCCCCCATCCGTCGTTCGTCCTCCGGAAATGCCGACGATGAAGACGACCCCCCCCCCCTTCCAACCTTCCCGGACACGGAGAATGCACGACAGACGCGCAGAGGGGACGGGGACGGACCGGTCCCCCTCCCGTGGAGAAGAAATAACTATCAACAACAGCCCAGTCATGCCGCTACAGCGACAGCGGGCCAAGGCATTTCCTTTCCCCCCACTCGAAAGGAGAGTAGGGGAAAGGAGGGGACACAAAAACCTCCCCCGTCACTTTCACTCCGTCGATGTGAGAGCAGCGCGTCGCCCCTTCATTTCTGTCTTGCTCCAGAGCCTCCATGCCTCCCCCCTCATCTGCAGACGCGCGGCGTAGCAAATTAGTGCTGTCGCCCTGAAGAGCAAAGCAGGGGACGGCAAGACAGCGTGCTCAACGGCTGCGGGGCGCACGTGCGTCGGGTTCAACGGCCCCAGGCAGCAACGCTCGCGAGCAGCCGAAGTCGCTGCTACAGTGCACACTTCTTTGCGGAGTCCTCTGTGAAAGAGACCAGGGTAAAACTTTCCGCATGGCATCTAGGAGGTCTTTGTTCCTTATGGTGGAGCAACATTGCAAACGAAACGGCCGGCTGGCGAAACTTTCATACCACGGAAAGTAATGTCACTTTAATACAAGCCGAGCATTTTCAACCTCTCATACAAGGCAGACCCCTAACTTTTGTCTGACGCGAGCAGAAATCGCTTAATCAGAGATGTGATGAGGAAACACGAGTAAGCAGTTCAAAACACGACATCGGATTGAGAAGCACACTACCCTGCACGTGAACTGCATTAACGTAGAAGGTCATTGTAACCAGACGTTCGTGCACCACGGCCTTCGCGGTGTGCACACACAACGCTGCCCACTTCCGCAGCGGAAAAGAAAACGCAATGAAACGTAAACGATGCTTTTCCTCCGCTGTCAGCGTCACTCAACTGGAGGGGATTCTCAGCTAGTGATGATATGCGAAAACAAGTGGAAATCGAATGAAACAGCAACGTAACCGCTACATTCCCGCGACCTAGATTAGAAACACACTACGAGAACCTAACTGGATAAACAGACGCCAGTGCCACAGCGGTCATGTCCAACGGAAAATAACAAGGACGTATGCACAGTCAGAGCAGTGGATGACGCGTTGCTTGTAGACACGTCACAGCGCTCGGTCCGTCGTTCCGCGTGATCCGGGAACAGACACACAGAAGCGACGGCTGCAGAAAAGACAAGACGACAAAGAACACCGCCTTCCGCCGAAGCCCGAACGGCGGCAGCGAGAGGAGGACTACGCAGGAAGCGACAGCTCAGCAGCAGCCGGGCACAGATCTCGGCCCCACGACACCCGCCAAAACGGGCGCGTCAGCCGGAGAGAAAAATCGCGTCGCGCGACGCCGGCCGGAGGCGTCGCACGCAGGGCGACACTCAGAAGGAAAGCAACACCACCTCCTGGGCTGAGAAAGGCGGGCAAGGACGCCGGCCGCCAACACAGGAGCGGATATATTTTCGCTGGCATCGTTCCTTCGCACTGACGGCGCCTCGCTACGCTCGCAGACGCGCGCAGTTGAAGCGGAATAAAGTTCATTCATTCATTCATTCATTCATTCAATTCGTTTCCCAACTGGGACCGTTCGAGTTCGCTGCAGCAGAATATTTAACTTGGCCTGCAGGACGCGTTCGGCCTGTGCCTCGGGTTGCAGAGTGAACAGTACGCAAATCGCGAATGGATAAGAGCAGAGGAAAGCGTACCAATACTAATCAAACTTCCTTTTCTTTGCATATATAGTTCAATTCGTTGTTTTGCAAGTAACAACAGGAAATTCGTACGCCACATTTTGGAAGTACTGAAGTCTGAAGAGATGTGCATTTCCGTAAGCAGGGCGTTTCAATGTAACAGGCTGACGCTTCTTTTTTTGTTTTTAATTTAAGCTGTGCCAGAAAAGGCAAGACGGTTGTAAGCTTCGTCAGAACTCGCAGCCAAAGAATGCATCCCAAATGCATAACTAAGACTAAAGGCGCCTAAATACGAGAAAGATATATATTACAGGGAGACATATGGCACCTCCAGTTCCACAGCCATTTAACCCCGCCTCTCCGTTCTTCTCAAGTCTATTCAGTCCTACAAACGATGTTATCAACTTGCCGCAAATCAACTAGATCAACTCCGTTTTACAATTCGCTCTTATTTGTAAACGCACCGTCCACAATTCAGTACTTATCAAAAGACCACTAGTCCTTTCTGTCTGCCATTGCGAACTGCGGCATGTCTGGACTGCGGATCGGTCCAGCTGAACGGATCCCCAAAACCAGTCCATCCAACCTAGGCGCCTTCATTAATGGGCGCCAGGCCGACATCGGAGGCGGAACCGCTTCGCAACGTGCCGTATCGGGAAAGAGGCAATGAGGCTAGCTCTGGAATTTCCTGCGCCGTGCCACAACAAAGCGGATATTGTGAAGCGGCAGACAGGCCCGGGCGAGGTCAGTAGGAAGAAAGAATCTAGGCCCAAGAAGATACGCGTGTCACAATGGCCGACATTTACAGCTGACCTTGACCGAGCGCTGCCGAGGACAGCACTGCAGGCCTGCTAGCGCACGCCGCTTATCTGACCCGACTCCACGGGGCAGTTGATTAGCGGAAGATACGTTCGCCCGCCGCAGCACGTTTCCAGAAAGCTGTTCGGAGGCACAACACAGGATCCGGCGTTTGCTCTTTTGTGTTTTCAAGCACGGCGTGTAAACGACCTTTGCTCAGCAGAGTCGTCATCTGTTGATGCCTACCTTTTCGTGTAAGCAAGAAAAAGCCGAGTTTCCAGAGCTCAGTTAGAGCGTGCGTATCAACATGGATCGACGGAGATTACGGCGAGCGTCATACATTATTAATCACCGCACGTTCAAGCAGAGGCTGGCTTATGGATGACTATTGAGCGGGGCGGATGAGGAGGGGGGGGGGGGGGGGTCGTGTTTTCCATTTGAACCATGAACTTGATTGACCCTTGTACTTCGACTGATTTCGTCGAAACAAAACGGTGTTCAGCAAGGTTATCGTACGTAAATTCCTCGCATGGGCTAGTGCAAATACCCCTTCTAAATCCGCCTCTACGTTCAAGGAGCCGCAGCCCTGCTTGAGTGAATGAATATGTGCATGCTACCTTTAAAACAGCACATAAACAAGCACATGATATATTCCATTTAAAGGGACACGCAAGAGTATTTCGATAATGGCTGTAGGTTGTAGAATAATCAGCGTATGACCGAATGATATCTACCACGCCCAAAACCTTGGAATGGCATTTCGGAAGCTTCGAAGCACAAAAAAAAACTAACGTTGACTTCACCGATGCTCACGTGACGTAAATCCAAGGCTCAAAGAAGACGCTGCTCATTCTGCAAATTTTACATTTGCTTCAATAAATCTCCTTCAAACTCCCGCGCGCAGTAGTAAAAAGAGATAACAATTGATTTCGCCTCTGAGAAAAGAACATGACAGCTGGACGAAAAAAAAAAAACACGGGACACGACCACCGCGCGCTGGTGCCCCGTCTTTCCTTCGCCCTTGTCTAAAAGTTAAGCCGGGTTGTTTTCCATAGCTGTCATGATTTACCAGCTAGCCCGACAAGCCACGCTCGCAAGTTACCTGAGGACAAGCACCCATGCTTGTTATTTTCTCGTCTTTACAATTAAGAGTAACTTTACATTCCCACGCAATGCTAAAGACAGCGAAATGCCACGCAATAACGAGAGCCGACAATACACACGCAGCCCCGTAACGCTTGTAAGGACAATCGGTTCATGCCGTAGATATTATAACGGCTCCGTTTGTGGAGACCAGTTTTCATCCAGCAGACGCTCGAGCAGCTGTAAACACCGAACACAGTCACGGACAAAATAAAACGAACCACGCTTTGGCAGTCGCACTGTTGTGACGCGTTAGGTAGCGAAAAGTAACCGGTATCCGACTCTTACGCGAGTCATGCCGCTAGCGAAAGAAAGGCACACACATCCCGGTACGCAACTGTACGTATAATGCACGTATTCGTATAATGCCGAGGTATGGAGAGCGCCTTTTGCTCCACCCGTGACGTATTCAGTCAACGCGCGACCTTGGTCAGCAGCTGCTGCCCCTTTCCTCATGTTTGGCACGGCGCGCTGGCTTGTCGCTACATATGGACCGGTCCGAACACAACAGACTCCGTATCTCTACCAAACACATGACGTCACACACACACACGAGCGCGCTGGTTTTGCTGACCATTGGTCACTTCCTGATATCACGCAGAATTATTTCCGTTACCTGGTAACCATTCTGATTAATTTACTTCTGTGCTAAATCCTGTTTATATTCATGTGCCTCATGTGCTGCATGAATGCTGCGGGTGTAATGTATGCCATATACCATCCGTCCCTTATGGATCTCTATTTCTGAAATTTTCGAAACTTGTCCACTGCTCAGAGTGCAAGCACAACCAGGATGAGAGGGAACTGACCGTTCGTCAGGCCATTTCGGTGGCACATTTGTCGCCTTCTCGGCAAACCAAATGTTGCCGAAATAAATTATTTCAACCTCTTTTCAAAGGTGATACTTAACGTACACAGCGGAAGGAGTCATCGCGATCGAATTCCAGCCCTGCACACACAACAGCTCAGCAGTTTTCAATGACGCCGAGCAGTTTTCCGCGCAGCGCATTGTACGCGACGATTCCGGCGGCGTTACGAACCGCCGCGTCCCCCACCACCACTAACGATTCCAACAGCAAACACTCCCCTTCAGCTAAAAGTGGCCAGCCTCCAAACGCCCTGCGCTGAATGCGTGCGCACACAAGCGCTCGCCAAAAGTAACGGCGCTTTTTAAACTGCAAGCCGCCCCATCGCCACGTACAGACAAACGCACACAAAAGAGTACGCGCTACCCTCCACCCCGGCCGCGAGGAGAAACGACTCCGTACAGAGTTCGCCAGAGGGTGTTTGGTGCAGCGGCCTCCTCGAGTCCATTCAAGGATCGCGGCTGCAACGCGCGCTTTTGCGCCGACGCAAACACAGCGGGAAGCCTCGCGATTTCGCGCAGTTGCCGAGAACAAGTTTTGCTGCCGGCCGGCCTAGCCGCGCTCCCATTTGTGCGGCGGCCGCGGAGCGAGCTCCTTTTTTTTCTTAGTTTTTATTTTCCGCTTGTTTTCCCCTCGAAGCAAGAATAGGCGCTAAGCGGCGGCACCCAACGGGCTAGCCGCGAAACGAGAAATGAAAGGAAATGCAAAACGCAAAAAAAAACGTGCTTTTTCACGACAGGCGCCTCCCTCCAAAGGCGCTCAATCTTGCAACCAGAACTGAAGGAGACCGCTCTCCAACAAAAGACGGAATAGCTAACGGAGTGCAGATGAGATGAAAAAGAAACCGAATGAATGAATGAATGACAGCGACGAAGAATGTGCGCAGGGCCCGGAAAGAAAATGCATCAACACATTGGAGTTCTGAAAATCATTATCGTAGAGACGCCAAACAAACACGTAATCAGAGAACGGTATTGACACCCTACGACGGTCTTCAGTGCAAGCCATCAACTGATCATGCGTTCTGAGAATGCTCCGCTTTGTATTAGTACCGTTTACGAAGCCTTCGGGAAATCAGCCTTTCGCTCCAAAATCGCTAGCTTTTGAAAAGCGCGCCGCGCTTCCGAAAACGAGCGCCAACAGCTCGTTCCAAATACGGAAACGCGCCGCGGCGAAGGAGGCTGCAAAGCGGGCAACGTCATCACGCCGCGGCACTCGTCACGACCGCACGCCCAGCTGCGAAATGAGTGGTTTCCCCCGCCGGAGACGGTGTCTTTCTTCTCTCCCGTCTCGCCGAGTGTGTCAACATCCGTCGGCGATGACGACAATGCCGAAGCGATACCGGGGCACGGCCGACGCACCGGGAATTCAACGAACAAAAGGCGTCACTATCGCCCCTTCTCTGACGACAGGGTCGTCGCACCGACTGCTAGGGCGAAATTTGGCTTGTCTGACGCGCCGATTACCTCACTCGCGGCCGTCCATTGCGGACTCAAGACTCCCTCCTCGCTAGCAGTCAAGTGTTGAAAAGTTGGGCTACTCTGAATTTGACCTTCTATCTTCCATCCGTTCTACACCCTAGAACTTTGCAAGCGAGAAAACAAAATTCCGGTTACGCCGATTCCTCAGGCGGATGGATCGCGTATTTACTTTCTTTCAGGCGATGGACCATCGCTGTTGCTCTTGGCACTGCTGGAATAACAGGGGGCGCGAGTTCTTAGGAGCCGAGCCGTTTCGCGTATTCTCGTCCCATGGCCCCCGAGATCCGCTCTCCAGGGAACGTCGTTAGTGTTTCAGAGGCCATGCTGACCGCCTGCAATTCGCTTTCGTAAGACCGTGACGCCGCCCTTCTGCATCCATTACGTCATAC
This sequence comes from Amblyomma americanum, assembly GCA_030143305.2. NCBI lineage: Eukaryota > Metazoa > Arthropoda > Arachnida > Ixodida > Ixodidae > Amblyomma > Amblyomma americanum. Next base: position 122,837 of record JARKHS020008105.1, on the reverse strand, counting down.
ACTTCGCGGCACAGTTTGACATAGCACTTTCTGCATTTCTACATCACTTCTGCAGCGAGAAAGGACATCCATCTTGCCTAACCATCAGTGCTCCGCCAATGCCTGGCGCATGTCTCAAAGGGCGAGTGTGTCGTCAATCTGCCTTGAGAAAAGTTGGGCTGGAGAAAAGAAGCAGACTTTAGCTGCTGACTAGACAGATGATCTCAACACAGTTCATATAGAGATTAACGGCGACAAGTGGCTCGGATCTGCAGCCTTCTCTCGCGGCAGGCCTGCGACTTTCGAGTACAAGGCCAGACTCTGATATCAGGAGGCGTTCGCTGCACGCACACAATGCTGTCTGCGGCCGTTGACAGCGAGCAGCCCCAGTACGTGACTAGTGTCGCGCACACGCAGTCCGCCCGCGGAGTGCACACCACGCGGAACCTCGCACACCGGTGAAAGTGAAGCAGCAGAAGCGAACAAAAATGCGGCCCGAACCCGGAAAATAATGCGCCGAGCGTGCTTTCGCTCAGCGGTTTTCCAGCCAGCGCAAAGCCTCACGCTTCGGAGTGGAAAAGCACCCTCCGCACCGACAGCGCGCCAAGGATATTTAGCTCTCGCGGGCGGCGTTATCGCGACAGGCGCGTTTATTGTTCCAAGAGGCGGCGGGGAGAGGCTGGCTTGGCCGCGTCCCATTTCGAAGGTCCCGCCGCGGGCCGCCCGCTCGCTCGCCCCGTTCCCACACGCCGGTCGCGTATGTGGACGCTGCCGCGGGCAACGGCGTCAAAACGAACAAAACCGGATCTCCGAAAGCGCCCAACCCTGCCGCACCGCGCAGCGGTTCTCAGAACACAGCAACGCGGCTCCGCGAAAAGGAAACGACTTGGGAACGGGCGACGTCGGCCTCCCAGCTCTCTCTGAAAAGAAGGGGAGGGGAGGCTACGCTGGGCGCTCTTGAACTGCCACTTCTTTAGGTTCGCCTTTATCCGATTTATTATGTCCACTTGAATTACAATAGTTTCTTTATCCGGAGCCCAGGGTGCGCGACAGTGGACGAGGGACTTCGACGCGAAAAGGATGTAGCCGGACTATCTACAGGACAGGCTGATTTTGTAACCGCAAGATAAGGACAAAATAGCCAATTTCCTCACCGCAGGCAAACAACACGATTGGCTTCGATAAGTTCGTGCCTGGTACAACATTCCAGGAGCAGCTGCCAGACCCGCGACGTGAACTGTTTATCACAAAAAGCGCAATACCTGCTCGGGAATTCACTTCATCGGTGAGCGAGCTTCCGGAAGCGGAATGACGGAACTGGCGCTGCAGAAAGGGGAACAGTTTAGTTCCGAGCATTGCGTCGTCGTCAATTGCACATGCATTCCGGCCCGCTGGAAACGACATACAATGTCGTTCACTGCGGAGCCCTGCTTGCGCACTTTCGACACACGGCAATGCCATTTTGAACTAGAAATATCGATTCCACCTTAGGCGGCGTATACCAGACTACTAGGCAACTACATACTTCACTGCAGTACACTACACTAGAGTAATATGCTTCTGGTAACAAATCACCACGTTCTTTTTTTTTTTTTGTAACAACGCCCCAAACTATGACGATGATAAAACGTGCAGTGGAACTGTCAAGCATTTCCCTTATCTGTCTTCTCTCCGCTCCAAGAACTAATCGAGCCGCCGCGCATTTCGTTTTTTCGCCAGTTTCCGCCGTTAAATGTGAAATCACTTCACATGTTCCATCGTACTGCTGCAGGGACTACACAAGAAAGTGGGCAGGGATGGCGAACTGCTAGCGCAATGCGCATCACTCACCATTCCGTCGCTCCCTCCGAGATCGGTACAGCTTGCGACCGACGACGGCTACGATGACCGCGAACACGGTCAATCCCAGTAAGCCGACCACGGTGACGGCCTGGCCCTGCCAGACAGCGGCGCCTTGCACAACCTCCGGGTGCACCATACCAACAGCGGCCACTGAAGCGGCAGCAGCCGACGAGTCGTCACTACCACCGCGCGACACCACAGCGAGCCGACGGCCGTCGAGCACAGCACGCTGCTCCAACAGCGGAGAATCCGAACGGGCTGCTGCTGCAGAGGAGAGTGCGCCTCCCTTGTTCGCCGCTTCGCCAGCCCTCTCCTCGGGAGCAGTTGCCGGCGCGGGCCGCGTCACGGCGCCCCAGTCGTTGTCGTCGGCAACCCCGCATATGAAGAGTAGGGTGAACGCCACGACGACCACGAGCAGAAGGCGCGTGCGCTGTGTGGCTCTCGTGAAGCGCAACATTTCTTCCCGCGTTGTGACGACCACGAGTGAAGCAGCTCAACCTGGAGATCTTCGCGAACAACTGCCACTAGTTCGCCTCAAGAAGGGGCGGCGGTTGCCCGACACAAAAGCATTATTCTTCACGGCGAACCACCCTGATTTGCCTCCGCGAATGGTACAACCTCTCCCGGGTAGTGGATGCAATTGCAACGCTCCATCTAACCAGTTATCACAAAAGCCGACCCACTCATGAAGGCGTCGTTAAATGAGTCGATGCTGAGATTTGCGTGGGACTGAAGACCAGCTCCGAGTGTCGCAGGAGCGGCTGCCTGTCAGTGCGGCTAGCCTCAATCAATCAACATACGGCGTGACGACTGTTCATTCAGAGAGACATTCCTATCCGGGCCGATAACACAGTCAGCGCAGTCCTGATAACACGTTGAGTAACTCCGCGTCGCGGCAAGAATGTGCGATAAAACGACACAGAACGATAATGCCCGCTACTCCGAAGCAACGCAGCAGTCAAACGAGTGATGAGCCTACCTTTGCCTTTTGCGGGTGCAAATCACACCTCGCGTCCACGAGCAATCGTCCACTGATCGCAGGAGTGGGGACTCGCATGTGAAAACTCGGCGCTGTTGTCCGCAAGAGCTTTTCGGAACATGGAGCTGGTGCGCACACACCGAGCGTGTAACCGCGGGAGGATTCGGCCGAGCCAACAGGTCCGCACCCCGGACAGCTGCGTCCGCTACGGCCGCCAACCCCCGCTCTCTCCCCTCTGCTCTTCGAACTTTGAATGCCGTCGCTGAATAACAGCGGGATGCTGGTACAGCGCTCACCCTCTCCACGCGACGCCCTCCAATGGGGAATGCTGCTTCCCCTTCGGATCGCATCTCCGTGCAAGTTCAAAGTTGGCTGGAGCCAGCTTACAACCCCTGCGCCCCGATTTCCGATGGGGTCTCGTTTCCTTCGGTGTACGTGGAGTGGCAGCATAGGAGCGGCAGTCGCACAGATCACGGCTGCGCTCATCAGCTGGGGAAAAACGCAGCCTGAAAGCGTCCGTGAAGGAAGCCGACTGTAGTGACTGTCTTTGGCCGAAACTGCGACCGAACTGGCTTTCAGCAGAGAAACCATTCCTTGGTGTGCGCTGACTTCCATCAAAGGAAGTGAGAAATCCGGAAGACTATGCTCACGGTACGGTGTGAATAGTTTACGTTGCCAATCCTATGCAATGCTGGTTCCATTGCAAGCGCTGAAGGTCCGGCTGCAATTCTTCTTGGATGTCAGCTTGGTCAAGTTGGTGAAACACAATGAGGAGGCACCGCGCCAGTGAAACGAGACCCGTGCCTCTCCTATGCTGCGCACCTACGCAAGATGTGTACCCTTAGCTCACTATGCTTTTATTCGGACTAGGGTTGCGGGCTTCAAGCATGCCTAAGCTATCGAATAATGGCCCGCTTGCTGATGCGGTAGTTCGCTGCATGCAGCTTTCAAGCTGAGCAGCCATGAATAATTAATAATTGGTTATTGGGGGAAAGGAAATGGCGCAGTATCTGTCTCATATATCGTTGAACACCTGAACCGCGCCGTAAGGGAAGGGATAAAGGAGGGAGTGAAAGAATGCAAACTGCGCATTCCGCGTCAGGCTTTGCCCCGTGCTAGCGCAACACCGACGCCGCTATCTTTTTATCTTTTTCGAGCTTGTCTTCGTTCCTGGAATGTAGCCCACAGTGAGCGATGGCAGTTGTCATTGCTGTCCCTAGGTGAAATCATGGGGTGGAGAACCACGGAGAAAAAAAAAATATTCAGCCGACGACTCGGGAGGGGGCACTCGTTCAAGCGACAGCCCTGCAAGATAAAATTATCAGAAAGTGAGACCCGCTCATAAGAGGCACATCAGTACGACAGACACAAATAATGGCTCGAGAATTGTGAACCAGATTATTTATCTTTTAAGTTTTTTTTTTCTTTCCAATCACAAAACAGAGCTTCGAGATACCAACTTCGTTTCTGCGAAACTGGCAGTTTTTCTGTCCTGGGAAGATTATTAAGGTCCCTAGAGCAAATATCAGCATTGGCGTCTGACGGCCGTGATTACACTTTAGCACGAAGCCACGTGGCTAACAAGCAGAGGATCGGAATAATCAGAAGCTGTGAGTCAGTTCAAAGTTTTTGTTCCTGTTATATACAGGGTTCCCCGCAAGCAAATAAGGAGGGAGCCATAAACCTTCGCGTGCCTTTACCTACCTTGAATTGGCGTAGAAAATGTTACCCGCAGGTGAAAGTGTTCCATAACGCAGCAGTTCACTTCTTAACCAATTACAACTGCTCCGCGAAAAATGTTTGTTTTGAGAGGTACTTCTGAGAGGAGGATACGACCCCTACCGTTGCCACCTCTCGCCATCATAGAAACGCGCACCTTGATATTCCATTCGGCCAGCTATCTTTTTTCTTTTCAGGAAAGTTCTCTTATCTAAAATTGGGCCTAAACGGAAACGGGGATCTCCATTAGTTTGCAGCGAATTTTAAGGCTTAGCAGGGAAATCCGGATAGTTTTCTTTGCTGAAGAAATTTCCGGCTGAAATTGAACATCACGGCCAAGACAAGGCACTAACCAAGCTCGCAACGCAGCAAAGAAAGCGAGAGGATGGCGAAATCGATATCGATGCGAAAAGCCTTTCAACCTTCCGAAATTAGACAGTCGCCACAACTGCTACTTCGCGAATGTTTCAGGCGGCCAATGTTTTTCTAGAGAGCCGCAAAAAGATTGCGAGATAATGGTGCGGCGATCAGCACTGAGCCCGTCTGTACTCCGATACCGCATTCCCACTATGGTTGCTTCGCTTTTCGATAAGCTACACTGTTAATGCACAGCAGCGTTGCCGATGTAGAGGTTTATGTCCTTTGCTGAACGTTATTACAAAGAAAAAAGGCGGTTCTATTACGCGCGTTCTATTGCAGTATATACGATCGCCATTTGCGCTGTACGCAAGTGTGACTCTGTCTCCATTGACTTTTTTTTTTTTTTTCACGGCACCACTGCATCAGCCCTAAGCTGTGCAGGGCAGTGTTCATCGCATTTTTGTGGCTCCAAATTTTCCTTAGCTAAGGGACGTATGCTATATCCAAGCTCAACTTAATTTTTTTCCACTTTCCTCCTAAACTTTGGGCGCCGACATATATGACCGATGAACCAGTTTGAGAGTATACCATATGACAGTCATGTTAAGCTTACACAAATCAAATTTTTAAGAATACTGGGCGAGATGCACCTTTATTCTAGTCATTTGCGTACCTCTTTCCTTCACTTTTACCAAGAAATGAATTTTACATGAAGAAAGCTCGAAAATGAATTCTTGACAGCTTTTTCTTTCAACATATAGGTTTTTTGTGGCGGTGATGACAAAATTTTCTTACCGGTCAATCCTATACTTCAAACACACAGAAAGACAAGAGAGAGAGAGAGAGAGAAACAACTTTATTGTAACACCAGTCAATGAACGCCAGGAGAGAAGTCCATCTCCCCTGTCGGCCCTAGCCGTCGGCCGGGATCCCTTGGGATACAGCAGCAGCAAGGGCTTGACCGATGATGTCTTGCTGGACGTTGGGGTCTGGGCTGCGGAGCAAAGCCTCCCAGGATTCTATAGTGCGTGAGCTATCATCTTTAGCCGGGCACGTCCACGCCATGTGGACCAAATTTGCTGGCTGATCGCAAAATTTGCACTTTGACCTGAATACTGTAGGATGCCACTTGCTATAGAGTACTGGGTTGGGAAAAACCCCTGTCTGTAATTTCCTCCAAAGAACCTCCTCTTTTTTATTGAGCGTTTTGTCCGCTCCCGGAAGAGAGCAAAAAAAAAAAAAAAACAAGTCCTGCATTTCGGCCTTCATGATCCTCGACGAACTGCAATGATTAAAGAAAAAAAATACTTTTAAGCAACACAGGGGGAAAATGCTTGATTTTACAAAATAGCGTGGAGGAAATGTTCCCAAAATATGGATTTTTCGGCCTATGTAAGTGAATTTTTGCTTCAGACTTGGAACATCGCCGTATCATTTCCTGTCTTGCGGTCTTAACGCCTCAGACCTAGACATGGTTCTCGGCGCACTGCCGCTCCATGCACGGGTATAGCTCCTATGCAAAGGCCAGCTCGAAGGGAAGTGCAGGCGGGCGGGCAGGGAAGAAACCGCGGCTTCCGGCCTCCGAGAAGAGATGCGGGCGGACGCCCTCCCCTTTTGTGATCAGTGTCCCTCGGCTGAGGAAACTACCAAACAAGAAAAATAATAGGACGTTCTGCCCCCTTCCTCTCCCCCCCCCCCCACACACACACACACACCCTGCTCCCCTGCACAGCCCCACCCCCACCTGCTGTCTCCTCACTCTCTCCAGCTTTCTTCCCTGGTCCGAATGCAAGTCGTTCTCAGTGGCCACATCTGCGCCACCGACGGCGCAAGCACGGAGAGCGCTAGCTTTTTTATGCCTTGCTTTTCGTCCTGCAGTATTGTTGTGAGTGCACACGCGACTTGGGTCCGCTGTCTGGATCGTGTGACGCGGGGGAAAATAAAGCAACAAAGGAAGGCAGGCTTCATGCAGGAGCATGCCAGGGCAGTGGAGCGGTCCGTTAGGCAAGCTTATCAGTTTGTGCTTTCCGTCACATTCTCCCCATCCGTGCCCTCGCTGTCCGAACAGCGTGACAAAAAATGTGCCGGAAGTCAAACATTTTCGCAGACTACTGGTAGTCTTTGGCCAATGGTGCAGGCAATAGTAACGCTGGATGCAGAAGAGCACGCTGAGACAGCGGCCGAATAGGGAGGGGGTGCCCTCACGCCCGGCTTCAAAAAGTGTGACGTAACGGCCTCTCCTAAATTCTTTCCTTCCTCCACGGAATGTCACCCGCCGCGGTGGCTCAGTGGTTAAGGCGCTCGACTACTGATCCGGAGTTCCCGGGTTCGAACCCGACCGCGGCGGCTGCGTTTTTGTGGAGGAAAAACGCTAAGGCGCCCCTGTGCTGTGCGATGTCAGTGCGCGTTAAAGATCCCCAGGTGGTCGAAATTATTCCGGAGCCCTCCACTACGGCATCTCTTTCTTCCTTTCTTCTTTCACTCCCTCCTTTATCCCTTCCCTGACGACGCGGTTGAAGTGTCCGCCGATATGTGAAACAGATACTGCGCCATTTCCTTTCCCAAAAAACCAATAAAAAAATGTCACACAAGAAAAAAATACGGAACGCACTAACCCCCAAAGGCAAGTAAGGGGGTGATGCATGGTGCGAGAGGAACTGAGAGCTTTTGATCACAAGGGATGGGTTCCCTCGTTTAATCCGTTCCTTACGGCTCGGTTCAGCTGCCCGCCTATATGTAAGGCAGATACTGCGCCATTTCCTTTCCCCAAAAACCGATTTTACCAATTTCAGGGGTTCTTCCAGTGAGACGAAAGAAAGGAACTCAAAATGGAAAGAAGTGCGGGGTGATCTCTTAACAAATGCAGTCATTTTATTAACAAAGGCGTTGAAAGGGCTTGTGATCAGGGATGCGAAGGATCCTGAAACGTCCCGAAAAAAAATGATGGTCGATTTGCATAGTTATGCAAATCAGGTGCTCTAGCAGTTCAGTCTTCAATTTGGTTCCGGTGTTCAGATCCACTGTTCACAGATTATAGTTGTTCGGACAGCCATTATGGGTTAATGTCCATATATGCCAAAATGCCCATTTTCTACATTCATAGCTCCCTGGGAGTCTGCGCACCTGGGTGGGCAACACAAAACTGGCTTCACACACACACACACACACACACACACACACACACACACACACACACACACACACACACACACACACACACACACACACACACACACACACACACACACGCACGCACGCACGCACGCACGCACGCACGCACAGACGCGCACACACACACACACGCACACACACACAGTGCCAGTAGTTAGTAATTATTTAGAAATTCTGAGCTGATCACTTATTCTTCCTACGATGCAGTAGCTCATTCATGTATTACAAAAGAATTAACAATCGTGCCCGCTGATAACGATCTGTGGCAAAAATAGCAGTTATCACCGTGCCCCACACAGCACTGCGTATCAGTTCGCTGTGACTGGGCGCCTGCAAGGCCGACGATATGTATTGTTTTTGAGCTGCGTGCTGTTCTTATACATATTGCTCAGGCGGTTACGGGAAACGCAAGTGACGTGGCGACGCGGTCTTTGGAAGACTCCTGCCCTCAAGAACGCTGCAATAGACCGAACTGATGCGTCAGTTTCGATAACACGCTACAGCTATCATCGTCGTTAATTCGCCCCGGATCGGGCATGTAGCCTGGTCGTTTTGTTCTACGTATTCATATGGTCTTACTTCGTGTATTTCTCTCTTATTTTGCGCCTCGTCCACACTGACAGCGTGACAGCGCTGGCGGCTGCCGCCACCCTAAAAGCTGCTCGCCCGCATTAAAGGGCATCATGCCTCATGTCTAAAAAAACCGCAGTAGCTGCCCAGCTCACTCTGGACTCCCGCGCGAAACGCACACTGAATGAAGGTACGTCTACATTTAGGTTTGGCCGCCGCGGTGGCTCAGCGGTTATGGCGCTCGGCTGCTGACCCGAAAGACGCGGGATCGATCCCGGCCGCTGTGGTCGAATTTCGATGGAGGCGAAATTCTTGAGGCCCGTGTGCTGTGCGATGTCAGTGCACGTTATTCAACCCAAGGTGGTCGAAATTTCCGGAGCCCTCCTCCACTACGGCGTCCCTCAGAGCCTGAGTCGCTTTTGGACGTTAAACCACCATAAAACATACAGCAAACTACTAGGTCCGCATTGAAGCATGCTTCGCTTTCCTATACAGTCACCCAGCGGTTGTCGGGCACGTGTCGTTTGGCAGCAGATTCTGGAGCTCAACATCCCCGTTGCGCGTGTTGTTTCCGCATTAGCTGATTACATATAGCTCACTGGAGAGTGTGTTTCACAGGCGACCGGAACCACACAGGAAATCTGCCTGTTCACATACTGCCCGGTTATTATACTCGCGGAAATCATGCCCATTCGAGAGTCCAGTGCAATTTCCAAGGCACTAAAGCACCAAGGTGAACGCTAAAGCTGTGTATTCTCGGCGCATCGCACTCGGGCAACGCATGCTTCGTATAACTGCACACCGCAACGTAGAAGCCCAGCTCGAGAACGTATTGCCTCATGGTATGCCCCGGAAATGCAGCCCCGCATTGTCTCCGTCTCACGCGACAGCGGGGAACGGCGCAGCACTGCCACTGGAACAACCGAGCGAAGCGCCACCTGGATTGTGGCTGCCACGGGGAAATCCCGGAGGGTGTCTAGTACGGTGCCTCGATGCTAGGGCGCCATCCTTTGACCGCTCCCACACCGCCTCCTTCTCACTGCAACGCCATTTTGAATGACGGCGGGCGGGCGCTGTTGCTGGGTGCAAGCAGCTGTGCTTGCGTTGTTCGAGGCACAGCGGCTGCGGTTGACCGGCTAGACGTTCTAATTGTTTCACAGTGTTCGACCGCATGGCTGACGAGCTTGTCAAGTCCAACGAGCCATCATGCCGGGCTGTTGTGTGCCAGTCTGCTCCTGGTCAGCGCTTAAAGGCGTTGTTTTCCCTTCCCCCAAGACTCGGAGCAGTAATGAAGCTGACGCAGTAATGAAGCTCAACTTTTAGGTAGGAGTTATTGTTTCAGAAGCCTAACCCATCACCACCCAATTCTGCAAGCAAAATAGGAATGACACGCATAACCATTGTTAAAAATTGCAGTTTTTCTAAACTCAACCGCTTCTGGTCGATTCTTTTTCAAAAAGCATGAGTTTCCATAGTCGATTACTGTAATTTCGGATTTAAAATTTTTAGAAAACAATTACTGCAGTTACTGCGTTCGCAACGCACATTCATCATACTGCACGCACCAGCCAAAACCCCTTGTAAATGGGTCCAAAGGAGTTAAAGAGAACCTGAAGCGCCTTTTTTTAGTTTTTGGACGAGACTGAAGGATTAAAATGTGTAAAGCTCGTGGATAAATCATTCGAATATTTTTTTTTTCGCGCTAGCATTTTAGATGGGGATGTAATTGCCGATTAAAACCGCTACGATGTGCTGTTTCTCTTCACAGATTCCTGTTGTGTGAATAAGCTCGGTGACGACGCCGTGTTTGAGAATATTTCAGACTTAGCTGCCTTCACCAACCTATACCTCGGCCAATGCCTCCAAGCAACGCTGTGTAGCCTTTACCTACGATGCCGTTTGATCTCTTCTTTCTAGAAGCTGTTCCTTTCATGGAAATGTACCATTTCATCAACACGGCGTCATCACACACCACCTACTCGACGTTGCGCACTGCAGGTTAGCGTGGACGCCATCCCGGCTTTAACTGCACCACTTTTTGAGAGTATACAACATTCAAGGATTCAAATATATATACGCTGCACGTAAATCATGCGATCTTTTTTTGCTCTAGCATACAAAATAATAATGTGATTGGAGGTTAAATTTTAGGCTTTTCCTCTCCGCACCGGAGGAGTGCAAAAAAGCTTGGTGTGTCGTCACGGACGGTGAGATCAAAGTTCCGCTGCCGTCAAGCACCCGTGCTTCGTTGGATGCTGCCAAAGAATGCTCCGCGTGCTTCGTTTCCAATGGCGTTGGTTTCCTTCCTTCAACGCAAGCGCTTGTGGTTTTGACTTAGGGCGTTTAACGTCCAAAGGCGTAAGGGAAGCCATAGTAGAGGGCTCCGGACAATTTCGAGCACCTGGGGTTCTGTTTACCAGTCAGTGACATCGCACAGAACACGCACTTTCGAGCATTTCGCCTCCATTGAAATGCGACCGACGCAGCCGGGATCGAACTCGCGTCTTTCAGGTCAGCAGCCGGGCAGCATAACCACTGAGCCACCGCGGTGGCGCAAGCGTTAATGCGTTGGAAATGTACCTGTACCATAGATGACGTCATCATGCCCCCCCCCCCCCCCCCCCGTTCTTTTTTTTTTTTGGCGCTGTGCGCTGCAGAGAATCTTGAAGGCCGCCACTGTTTTAAACGGCGATGACGTCGCCATTTCGAAAGCTAGCCCAAAATAACATCGCATTCTTTACCTACAAGTTTCACATATTCGGCCCCTTCTAGCTCGGCGAATTCTAAAACCTCTGCAGTCGTCCTATAAGTGCATTCTGAAGAAAAAATAGAGTAATTGAAGAACGCGCTAAAAATGAACTCTCAGTATGCATTTATAACGACCTGTAGTCGTCATTCAGCGTATTTCTCAGCAGGTTGTTTTATTTCGCATATTTAATGAGCACGCGCCAAGGCGCCTATAGTTAAACGCGAGGGGAACAGTGTGGCGTCATAACACTCTCACCTATAGACAGGCGCGGTATTTGAACCAGGACGTTGCACAGCTCCGTAACTTGACTCGGCTGATCACAACTGATCACAAAATTCGTTACGCAAGCGACGAATACGACAATGACGATGGAGTAGCTTTGCATTCACGAGAAAAAAAAAGATGGGGAAGGGGGCTCACGGTTGCCTCGACGAACGACACCGAGCAAGCGAGGGCAGCACACGTGCTGGTCAGGAAGTCGGGGCCAGCGACGTCTTTCGCTTTTCTCTCGTATCCTCAATCTACAATGGCTGTAAAAGTTACCGCTATGTCAAGCGTTATCGACGCAGTTTTCACTTGCGAAGCTGACACAGAAAGGCAGCTATATTACGAATCTATCAAAGTGCAATAAATAGTGCTTCCCTTTGTGCCAATCGGCGCTATTTACAGATAACCAGTGTTTACCGTCTCACCACGCACGCAATGTGGAGAAACAGCTGCTTCGTGCCAGTTTGCAAACGCGAACGCACACAAACGAGGATGCGGACGCAAACGTGAGCGCGCCACTAATCGTTGACTGCCAGGCAGTATAGGTGAACAAGAGTTGTACAGAACTAATAGAGCGAGAACGCCAACATGTAAACACTACGTAAGATGAGCAGTGCGCTTTCCCCGCTCTATTATCGCATCAGTGTAGATATGAGTACCGAACTTCAGATTCTTGCAGCGTTGTTACTCTTTCAGCTTTGAAGTCTTACTGTACGACATGAATAAGACTCGGACGACGGCAAGAGATGTATTCGTGCTGTTGCGGATCGGAAACTAGTTTCCGCAGGCTGCAGCTGCAAGTAATACTATCTGATACGTGGTGTGATGCCGACCGAGAAAGGTGTGAGCACGAATATAATGCATTTAAATTATTTGGCAACGCCGGGTGCTCCTTGAAATGCTATATCTGAAAAACTGGGACATGTTACATTAATCTAGAAAATAAAAAAATCAAAAGTAACAGCGTGGATGTTGTTGGGATCCAGCTGGCGTAGTCGGCCAGAGAAGGGGCAAGGAAGCCGGAGACGAGGTTACGATAAAGACACTGAAAGCCTTATACAGACTATTCGCATTTTGTAGACGTAAAGACGAACTATGAGTGTCTCTCAGTAAAAGGAAGCGTTTTAGCAGAAGGAAGAGTCTGTAAGAGGGAGCGTCTCGGCCGCACTCGCTGCCGAGTTTTATAGGGTTATCTTCCGCTAAAATCCCCAGATGGAGACCGGGCCTGCATAGAAAGGCGTGACCTGAAAAGTTCGCTTTGTGCACATCTTCACGCACTCTCTCACTGCGGACCCACCGCCGTCATGTAATAAGGGAGCAAATTATTCATTGGCATCCACCAAAGAGCAGCCATACGGCTGCAAAGGAAAGCTAACATCTTTCTCAGAAACTTCGCAGTTCTAGAAAAATCGTCCTGGTCGGGGTTCGAACCTGGCACCACCGCTTCCCCGTAGCAGTCGCTCTGCGGGTGGCTAGCATATGGTAAGGCGGGAGCGAACTGATTAGTAACACGAAGTGGGAGCAGTGTTGGTCAGATGTTTAGGGGAATCCCCCAAGGTGGAGTAAATTTGTAATAAGGAAGCAAATTACTCATTGTCATCCCCCCAAGCGCAGCCATACGGCTACAAAGGAAAGACCACGCGGCGTAGGGAAACCGTTCGCCTGAAACTGGTTCTTTGACGACGGATGGCGCGGTCATGCACGGTGACTGGACTAAGCTGGCACTCGGGTTTTCTCTGGAAGGTTCACTACGGCAGGTCGTGAGAGATATCTTCATCATGTAGATGATGATGCGTTGGCAAAGTTGTGCTGTCCGCCCGCCTCCAGAGGAGACTTGCGGTCGCCGCCGCCGTGGCCACGCCAGACGACGAAGTTCGCGTTCTAATCCATTTATGAAGGTAGAGAGCTCGGGCATAACAATTTATCCAGGCATCCACCCTGGCAACATAAGTGCATCAGAAAATTTTAAACTTTTAACAGTAATCAACTATCGCGGTTTTTCATCTTTCCACAATATTCAATTTCTCGGATGATTTATTTCATAACAGATCACGGTGCCAGATAAGCAATAGGATGCAAAGTAAAAGTCAATATAGGTAATGATTTATCTGTTCAGTCTGTGAAAAACAGAGGAGGCACTTCAGCTTCGACTTAAGAGTATGACGCGATAGTGTTAATGGGTCCATGTCCGGATATGCGCAATTGTTCATTCTCGACTTAAGATTTATAGATCCCTGGGAGTCCTTACGCCCCTCATGGCGCAGTGGTGCAGTGGTTTATTTATTTATTACAATACCCTCAGGGCTCGCAGAGCGTTATAGAGGGGTGGGTGAAAAAAATACATATAAAAAGTAGAAGCAAAAGTCAAAAAAGCAAAAAATCACGATGCAGATGCTTATTCGATGTCATACGTGGTGATAAGGGGCTTGAAGGATGATACGTCTTCAATGCATGCGATATGGGGTGGAAGGTGGTTTCCCTCAGTGCTAGTCTTCGGTAAGAAGGAATTAAAAAGCACATTTCTTTTACAGGTTGTGATGGAAAATTTATGCGGATGATCAACACGGTATGATACGTATGATGGTATAGCAGAAAAAAATTCCTGTTTTAGTGTCTCGTCATGAAAGAAAATGCTGTGGAAAAGACTGAGGCGTGAAATATTTTTACGAACTGCGAGATTAGTCTGACCAAGTTTAGATTTCATTAAGGAAACACTAGCCGTGCGAGAATAATTGGAAAGGATGAAACGAGCTGACCGATTCTGAACGGCTTCTGTAGCATCGATTAAGGTGAGTTGTGCGGGGTCCCATACTGATGATGCGTATTCTAGCTTTAGCCGTATTAGTGTTTCAATTTCAAATTGGATGGAGTCTGAGAGAAATTTCAGCGTATGGTAACCAAGGTCACGGTTTGCATTGTTAATAACATTTTCTACGTGCATGCGCCAGGATAAGTTGTTAGTGATGTGAACACCCAGGCACTTATAAGATGAAACGTTCTCTGATGAAACTCCACGAATCTTGTAATCGAACGTTTTAGAAGGGTTAGATTGGCGGGAGATGGACATAATTTTTCACTTTGATAGATTGAGGACCATAGACCATCTCTGACACCAAATTAAAGCGTTATCAAGATCGAACTGAAGGAGAGAACTGTCGGAAACGTTGTGTATCGCACGAAAGAGAACACGATCGTCAGCAAAAAGCTTAAAAGAAGAGTTGATGCCGATCGGAAGGTCATTGATATGTACCAAAAAGAGTAAAGGACCCAGGACAGAACCTTGGGGAACATCAGATGTTACGGCACATGGGGATGATAGAGAGTCGTTAGCTGATACAAAATGGGTGCGGTTAGTCAAGAAACATTCAATTCATTTAAGAACGTTAGGGTGAATATTCAGGGAACTCAGTTTAAGGAGTAAGTGATGCGATCCCTTATCGAAAGCCATAGCGAAGTCAAGAAAGATGCAGTCGGTTAGTAAACCACTATCTAAAGACGACAGTAAGATATTAGGGAAGATAAAAGCTGAGTCACGCAAGAAAATTTTTTCCGGAACCCGTGCTGACAGGAGCTTAAGAAAAGGTTACTTTCCAAAAAAGATGCGAGGTTAGAGTATATAATGTGCTCTATAAGTTGACAAGGAATGGTTGTTATTGAAATAGGTCTGTAGTTAAGGGGATAATTCGGATTACCTTGCTTGAAGAGTGGAACCACCCTCGCTACCTTCCAGTCAGCTGGCATTGTGGCGTGTTCGACAGACTGGCTGAAAAGGTGCGCTAAATATATGCTGGAATATACAGAAGTGTTCTTCAAAAACTTTGCATTAATGTTGTCGACACCGTAACTGGATGATAACTTGAGGCTCTGGATTAACGTCTCAATGCCAGCAAAATCGATGGGGTCCATCGGAAAGAAATCGTACTTAAGCACTTCTGGAGCGACATCGAAAGAACAATCAGAAAACGATTTTGCAAAGGCAAGGTTTAAGGCAGTACAACATTCTTCACTTGGCATTGTGCTCCCAGCACTATCAGAAAGTTGAAGGACTGTTCGTTCTTTGGGCCTGATAATGTTCCACAACTTAGATGGATTAGTAGAAAAGAGTGACGGCAGTGTATTATTTAGGAACACGCGCTTGGCTTCCTTGATAGCTAGTCGGTAAGTTCGGAGAACATCACCGTATGCGGACCAACGTTCCGCAGTGTTTGCACGTTTTGCAAGGCGAAAGAAGCGCTTATTCTTATTAAAACTAGTTGCAAGGCGACGGTGCGCCACTGCCCTGCGATGGCAGGTGATGCCAGCACGGCGGGGCTTGTGCGACCCGGGTTGCTCTTCCCGATCAACATCTCGCGGCTAATGCTTAACTGCCACCTGCCACGGTGGTCAGTTTGCTCACCACCAGGTGGACAGGTTGTGGTGGCACAGCAAGGTCACGGGACCTACGTGGCCCACCATGGTTTCCGGAGTGGCCGGTTGCTCTTCGCATTAAAAGGTTTTTAACGAGACAGCGTTAAAGGCCCCGTTACCAAGAAAATCCGGCGTCGCCGTTGTCGGCGTTGTGAGCGAATGACGAGACTGACTCTGGCAGGTGGTCCCCGGAGAGCAACCTAGGAGGAAGGCTGGCCACCTAGGTCACGTCACCTTGCGGCGTCATCACAACCTGGCCAGGTGGCAGTGAAATTAATTATTGGTCGCTCGGGAAGAGTAACCTGGGTCGCACAACATCCACCGCTTGGAGCACCTGCCATCGCAGGGCAGTGGCGCATCGCTTAACCGCTGCAACACTGCGCCAGGAGGGGCATGAGGACACCCAGGGATCTATGAACGTAAAGTAGAGAATGACCTTCTGCACATATAGGAATTAACCCATTGAGCTATCGCATCATACCCATAAGGCGGAGCTGAACTGTTCCCCTCAAATTTTTTCCCAGGAAATATCTAAAACATGGGCAAGATACTCAGAACAGGAATATGTAGAAAATTTGTATTCAGACGGGCACGAAGTTTGACACTGAAAATACGTGTTCATGAATTGTTTACATAAATGCTCTATTACTGGTGCTTTGCTTCACAAAAAAAAAAATGTCTCTTGCCATGGTCTGTGGCATCGATAATGAGTATACTTTCATCCGAACTCAGAGTCACAGAAGGCGCATGCGGAGGGAACCGGTCTCCAGAGGATTATCTTTTCAGTCTGTACATGACGGTGTTTCAGGGACTCCGTCTAGTTACAGTCAATCCAGAAGCCAATCAGTGAAGTTGTGAAATCCGAGGAGTATGGTATCGAAATCTGACTGCACCAAGGAAAAGCAGGACGCTGACAGACTAATCGATTGCCATAAGACGCTTTATGAGGCGCTGACACAAATGCCATACACCTGTGGGACAGCGTTGTTGCTAGGAGTCCACGCTGACATGAAGCCTTGGACTATAAGCGGGCGGCTCTCGGCGGTTGAATACGACTGGGCGATGAGTCAATAACTCGAAAAATTCTTAAAAGAATATAAACAACTTGAGTTGAGTTGAGGTGTTGAATGCTACAGGTGGGGTTAGCCTTGCTTTATCTGCCAGCAATTGCTCCACCGTAGCGTCCCTTATATATTAACAATGTCCTAAAGCCTGTCGCATCTACCCCGCTATGCGCACAGTCTCTTACAATAGCCCACATTCTCTCCCGCAGTCACCATCTATGCACACAATCAATCCACGCAGTCCTCATCAACGCTAGGCTGCACTGTTTCTCTCCGATTTAAACCAGTAATCATACAGTCCTTCGGTTACCATCATCTTGAATCAAGCGGTGGAAAACAAAATTTACGAATTGGATTGATGTAGTGGAAATGTGTGCATTCTTCTTTCGCTCATCAGTAGATTATAATTGTGATTCTATTCCAATGCTGAGTCCGTTGTCTTGTATTTTATTTCCATTCTAAACCCTCTGGGATGCACAGCTTGCGTCACGTTAATTGTAAATGAAGTGGTCTTTTGGGTAAGCATGTGCAAGTTGTGGTGATTTGTTGAATAGCAGCAGGTGAAGAAAGCAATGTTGGAGATTGGTATATCTTGTGCTACGAGAGGCGGCTGCTTGGCGTGCACACAAACTGTGAATGATGATAGTAGAAGATCATGCAGTTAATCTTGCTAGGCGGCAGGGTGGAGGGGTGTAATACTAACTGCAGTGTCAAACAGAGCAGCGTAATGACAACCAGTTCCAGCAGTGATGGAGTGCGGTAGCACTGGAATCCAGCAGCGAGTCTGGCATAACTGAGGGTCTAGGCTAACATTTCTGCTGTATTTCAGTGGTGCATTCGGCCTCATTTATGCAACTGATAGAATCTACCTTTTGAATATTAAATGCATTCTGTGGGCATTTCAGCCTCCCCTGTATTGTTTCTCAGACGTGCTCGAAAGTCTTAGTTCAAATTCATAACAAATTTCATCGTAACTGATAGGAGACTGCAACATCTTTCATTCTGAATTCCAGAGAGTACTACTTTTTGGGATGGTGCATTGAGAACTTTCCTTTCGCTCTCTTCTACGCACTGTATTTCAGAGTTTGTCGTGAACATATAATTAAATGGAATGTTGAAATAAAGGACGTAGATGCATCACTACTTAAAAAAAAATCCCTTTAAGTTGAGTTTTTCATTTGTTTTTTTTTATAAAAAAGGTATTTTCGTCGCATTGCTTTCCACCAAAATAAGATCTTTTGCAGTACAAGTTTGTTTTAACACATTACAGGTGGACAGATAAAACGGAGAACTTTGCCGAAGAAGAGAAACATCGTGTTGATGATATGACGGGTGGGAAAAGAGCAGATATGCATCTGGACGACTTCCAAGATTGCAGAAGCCCCCTGATAGCAGCGACACTGAGGCGCCCAGAGATCTGCACAGCGAAAGATGGTGGCCTCTGTCATATTATCACAGAACAGCATGCCTGGAATGAGTTTCTCAGCGCAATTTAACTAGAGCTAAAACAAGAAACTCCTGCGCGGCTGAGCCTTGTTCCTTATCATGTTTCTACTTTCCCCTACTGTTAACCACAAAGGCACCGTGCACGGAGTCTCGTGTACATGCTGCTTACAGAGAATTGTTGCGTAGTTGAGGTATAAAGCCTTCCATGCTAGAATACAAGGAACTGATCAGTGCGGGTCTGCGGGTCTCTTCAGCATGGAAGAGACTTCGCAACAATTTTTCCATACGTGAACTTTAAGACCCACTAGAAGATAGTACACCGCAGCGGTGGCCAAGTGGTTTGAGCATCCGCCTCGCATGCGGGAGGTGCGGGGTTCGGTCCCCTGTGCCGCCGGGTACCCACCGGTGATACAATGGGTACAAGCTTTCCCCTGGTCTGGTGCTCGGCTTATTTAGGGCGAAATGCTTGGGAAATGGTTCTTGTACCCCACCTTGAGAAAAAGAAAAATACCTTGTGTCATGGCGCTCTTTGGCCACAGATGCCCTTGCGTCATAAAAAATCATCATCATCATCATCATCATCATCATCATCAGAAAATAGTACATTTGCCTTGGCGTATTTTAATGACATTGAGCAGCCGAGTCTGTTGACAAATTTTGACTTCTGTGAAATAGAAGTCAGCATGAAGGATGTCTTGAATAAGGCACTTTACTCCACCCTTCAAACCTCATCGTGTGTCATGGTTCTGACTTTAAGACAATGGACCTGCGTGCGATTGTTCTCAAAACAAAGCGCTATTAGATACTTTGGGAGAGACCATAACGCTGACAGCCCTGGATGTTGATTTCAGTTGCTTCTGTGATGGAAAAGTTGACTTTACGAGCAGTTTGTTCAAACACCTCGTACTAAACGAAGCTCTTACAACACTCAGAATTTGTGGTCGATCATCACGTTTGCTAAAAAATATCGTCAGGATCTTGCATCAAAACTGGATTCTCTCAGCTACAAGACTCGAAGGGTTTGACATCGATAATAAGGCAGCCTCTGCCGTTGAAAGATATCTCACTTTAAACTTGACACTGCGTAGCTTCAACCTGATTGACTGCAAATGGTATAGGGCTCAGGCTGATAACCATATGGGTTTCCACACTGAATACGGCGAACGGTCTGAGCACATTCGCCCGTGGCTTTCAATCCTTAGAAAAATCACTCTCTAAAAGAGCTGACATTAGGTATGTCTGGCTTTTCTATTGCAGAATGTGACACCTTGCTAGTAGAACTAAGGCAAAACAGCACCCCCCAAAGAATTACACTAGAAGGCTTAGCCATTTACCTTTTGTTGCGGTGCACAATTCAAGGCTGGCAGCCCCATATAATGGACACTTTTGATGTTATTTTCAGTGAGTGCAAACAACTCCACAACATTGATTTCCTGTGCTGCTGCCTTGGAAAGCCAGGTTCGCGTATCCTTGTGGAGGCTTTTGTGTCGTGGAGCCACATAAGTAGTCAAATTCCTCATTGTGAATCAGTATGATGATTTTCACGACGCAGCTGGCGCACGTCATGATAAGGCGTGAGGAGGGCCGCCGAAGGGGAGCAGGGGAACGCGCCGACAAAAGGGAGAGGCTCTCAGGGGCGTCGCGCGCGGGTTTCGGGAGCCTCGGCCTGAGCGAGGAGGAATGGTCTGATCAGATGCATGTGTCGTAAATGGCTTCTCTCCGCCCGTTGTGGCATGTTTCTAGTTAACCACGGCAGCTTTCTCGATGGGCCAGCGCCGGAGGCGAGCGGGCATCCTGGCACCCTAGGCCAGAGCGGTTAACAGGACGCATGTGTCGTTAATAGTTTCTCCTCCCCGTTGTGGCATTTTTCTAGTTAGCCACGGCAGCTTTCAGGGAGCCGAGTGTTCGATATTTTGTGCTTTTCTTTTGCGTTGCAAGGCGTGTGTTTTATATTGTGTTCTTTTATTTTGTGTTGTGATATGTTGCGTCCGAAGTGTGGCGGGGAAGTCACCTATTGGCTGAGGGTGTAGTTTTGGCGGGAGGACAAGGAGATGGGTGCGCGCAAAAGAGAGCGCGGGGAGGTTGGTCGGTGGCAGCCGGACAGATCAGTCGTGTGCGGCCGGTGGTGGTCCCGGGGTCGCAGAGTTGGAGAAGCGAGTTCTTTGAGCGGTGGCCGGGCGGGTTGGCCGTGTGGTGGCCGACGGTGGTCCGGAGTCGCGAGAGTGTTGGAGTTTTGTTTTTTTTAGTTAAAGCGGAGAGGCCGAAACCTTTCGGCATTTGTAATACAGTTTTGTAGACATTGTAATAAATAACTTTTTGAGGAAAGCCTTTCCAAGTGCCAACGTCAGAAGACCTGCACGCCTGTCTCAAACCCACCAGTCGCGAAGTACATCCCCCCGGTCACTCACGAGACCCGCCCTCTACCACTCCACGTCAACATCTGGATCCAACAACAAGAGTGAGAGGGAAAATTATATCGTGACTATGATGAAAATGTGCCTTTGTTCGCCAGATACATTGAAAGTATCAGCACACTGAAAGACCTGACAGCGTTCTTTGTGAATCTTGGGAATCACTTAATGGTACGGTTCTTCAATGAAAACAACTATTCTACGAAGCCTTTTGCAAAACAAGACTGTCAGAAACTGTATGTGGAAAGCAGGGGCTGCTTCAAAGTGGAAGATGGTGCCATCATCGCCAGGGTCATCGAGTTCAGCACGACCATACCAGATTGCTGCTTGCTGTTTGAAGCTGACACTAGTAATGCATTTGTTAGTAACTTGTCGCCCGATATTGTCAACAAGTTTACCCTTGTTTCTTTTCCTCTTCAAGCCTCATGGTATGGCTCTTTCCGAAGACAAGTGGCACAAATTTCCCGCTCTCAAGGACATTACTCATTGTAAATTGGGTCTTGTCAATCGTGCTGCCCACTGCGTAATGGCAGACCCCAACAGACACTGTGCAGAAGCCCTAGAACTGGTGGCGGCTTCGAACCCTGCTCTTTAGGAGAAAGTCTGCCAGCTTGCGTCCATAGGCATTAAACAAGCCACTGAGAGGATTCGGGACGCCGTGCGTAGCCTGCGCCAGCAGGGGATGGACGACTTCATGCGAGTAGCGGGTGTCGTTAAAAATCAAGTTGTATGTGACAGCCGCCATGATGAGAAGCCACAGCTGTGTGACCTCAACGAGCACTGCTGGCTCAGCATTAGGCGATACCTGAGAATTTCAGATGTACTTGATGCATAATGTCAAGGTAGAAGTGTTTGCCTGCCTTCATATAAACAGATGCATCACTGCTGGGAGGTCCAGTTCTGTTGTTCCGAACACCTTTCACCCCACGAGTACAGATCTGGTGTACACTTAACCCTTTTTGCGACATCGGGACAACCCTTGTCCCACCTGCAAGGCTGTAGCAAAATGACGATTGTGAAAACTGCGAGAGAGCTGGGTTTGCTTTAGACAACTGGCGCCATCTAAGAGAGATGTGTTTAACTATTTTATGCTTTTTTTTTTTCCTGCTGGGTGGCGCAAGCGTCCCGTGTGTGTTGTAGTTTGTTGCTTTTTTTCGAAGGACGGAGCTGTGCACACACGATTTTCGAAGAGCAACATTTTTCTTCAAAAATGCCAGGTAAGACGCCCATTGTGTTCTCCGTGCTTCTAAATATGTCAGGCTCACATGAGTAAAATTGTACAGTTCGTACAATGTAAAGAATTCTGTGTTCGAAAGTCTGCAGGCATATGGAAGTTCATTATCGAGAAGCATGGCGTCGTGTGTCGTTCGTTCTCGAATGAAACGTATAAATTTATTATGTATTCATTCGTCCTTGCAGGGGAACGGAGTCTCACCGCTGAAGAGGCATTAGAGGTGTTTTTTAGCCGGCCTGACGGTTCGGAAAGTGATGTGTCAAGTGATTCGGGTGACGAGTTTACCCTACCATCAACCTCGGCTTTCGCTCCGATAGAGTCGTCGGAAAGCGACGAAAAGATCGAGCCGCCGCGCAAGAAAAGACCCAAGAAGGCATACACACGCAAAAAGAAAACTAAGAACGCGCATTGGAAGATCCCAGGCAGACTACCTCAGAAAAAATGGGCGCCACAGTGGTTCTATACTAACGGGAGTTCCACAGGAAGTCCGTTTTCAAGGAAACAACCACTTCCCACAATCATCTGGCACAAGAAGGAGATGCCGCTGGTGTTCAACCAAGCGCGCCGAAGTGCGCACCAAGCTCATATGCACAGGTTGTAACGTGCCATTATGTATGCAGTGCTTTTCTCCCTTTCACTCATCAAAGTGAACCTAAAATCACGATGCAACTTTCTTTTGTGGTACCCCCTCGTGAGCATTGGGACACATGCTGTCCCACCTCCCTTTATTCCTTGTCGTGTGCAGCGGGACACATGTTGTCCCACCTTTTGTGCTAAAACCATTGTACGGAGAGTGACGAAAACTGGTCTGACCGCCTTTTCTTAGCCTCAATAAAGTGTCCTTGGATCAAAAAAACAATTTTTTTTTGCGTGTGACCTCATGCCTTATAAAGGGTTAAGGAACGAAACATCCAGTGTCCAGAAGTCATCTGGCGAACTAATAAAGTGTGAGCGATGGCTTCCTAAATATTGCGCTCTTTTTATACTAGAACAGGCATCCGTGCCTGTTGGTATGGTGTCGTTGTATTTTCTTTAGAACTTTAAGACGAGACAGACATGGAAGGCAAAAGACAAAAGCAAATTGTCCGACTTTGGCTCCAGCTTGTTTTTTCTTGGTAGGCTGCAGACCTTTCTCAATTCGACCAGCTATTAAAAATCGTATAGACAACAAATTTCCCTTGCAAGTTTTTTTTTTCAAATGATTCGTTACACATTATAATATGTGGATCACCACGCGATATTTGCCTGCGAGTTGTAAATAATAATTGCATTTCTTCTTGATGCTGCTGCAGTTTCCATTTCATCAACTAAACAGTTGTTCTGACTTGTAATTGGTGTTTAGGTGGCGTGAGGCATACAATAAATGGCAATATAACTGAGACAAACAATATCGTTTGTCGTCATTCCTGCTCTTGAAGCAGGCTGCCGCCGAGAGAGGTCGCGTACATATTTGCGTGATTAGCTGTAAAATAGTGCAATCGCGTACGTGCCTACGACGAAGTAGGGTCTCGCGTAGTAGCCAGCTCGGCTTGACGGCGTGCCGCCCACAAGTTAAGAAGGTCGAGGTCTGATGCCGGTCGATCAACATCAATCCAAGTGGTAGTTGTAGCACTGTTGAGCGCTGTTTGTATAAGCTCAACAAGGATTGGCGAAGAATCCGAGGAAAGATTGTCCATACAGGAGCGAAAACTGTCCCAATTGATCACAGAACATTTGTAGCGTAAAGGTCTGAAATGTGAGGTGTGAAGACCGATGATGATAGGGTGATGATCACTTCCTCAGCAGTCTAGCTCTATGTGCCAGGAGGGAGTACCCGGACGCGACCATCACGTCAAGTCTGGAGCATAGGAAGCACTGCGAGTTTGACGCACTGGCCGTGTTGCTGTCCCAGGTTGGTTGAGCAGCACAAATTGGGCATTCGTGAAGGCGTCCCGCACACGCCTGCCTCGAGGGCTTGAAGTGGGGTACCCCCAATCCTGGGGAGGGCCGTTAAAGTCGCCTCCGACTAAAATCGGACACCCGGGATACTGCCCACGGACACTTCTTAAGCAGCCAATGTTAATACGGGAGGAAGCACCACAGTCTGGTCTAACGTAAAATGAAACGACCACAAAGGTTCCCTTTTTAAGTTTCGCAGCCACTACCACTACCTCTTGATGCGACGTTCACCAGTTTTCGAGAGCAAGGCGTACATGCGGAAGACGTGAGTCCACATACACTAATGCCTTTCCCGGGGGAGCAGCAGTTTGTACACGGCGGTCTATCATTGAGGGAGACATGTAGGCACTGAAGCCTGGAATCGATGGTAAGGCGTTTGCTTCGTCTAGCGGCATGGCCCATACCTGGAGCTTGTGAATTTGTAGTCGGGTCTTGAGCTTTCCCACTTTCGTGGAAATGCCTCTGCAGTTCCACTGCAGCACACCGGCACGACTGGAACTTGCAATTTCTAGTTACTAGCCCAAGCGCTGTAGAATCACGGACGTCAGGTTGGACAACTGGTTGACCATAAACCGGAGCAAAGAAGTGGCAGAGTTGTCCAGTGGCATTGCAGCAGTCTGGGAAGAGGCGGCAGGAAATGGCACTGGTGGGCGGCAGGAAGGCGATGTTGCTGCGCCGTTGATAGATGAGGCGGATGATTCCGCTGCCCGTCTACGTCGAGCGAGCAGTTCACGGTGTTGCTGAAGCTTGGTGACCTCCGCTAAAAGACGTGCGATTTGTTCGTCGACTGCGGCCATATCGTCCTGCGGTAGTTCAGGCACACTTAGCTGCTTTGTTGGCTGTTTTCGGAGGCGATCTTTTCGCACAGTATCGTTAGAAGACTGCTGAGCTGAAGGATCATGCGAGATGTGCTCAGGGAGCTCCGGCCACTCGTCGTCATCCCACTAGAGAGCTGCGAACCGATTCGATGTCTGCAATGAAGTTATACTGTCTTGTATTGGCCAATGCTTAGTCGTTCGACGACGACCCTGTTGTGTTGCCTTTTGTTTTGTCGGGCACCTTGGAGATGATATCTCGTGGTCGTCGGATTTGCAAAGGCGGCATCGATAAGCCACTTTCCCTTCCGATGTACTTTCCACGGCAGCAGTGAAGGGGCAGGATTTGCGCATATGTCCAGCACGGAAGCAGTTATAGCAATATACCGCACTCGGTTTATATGGCCGAGGCCGTAAAATACAGCCATAATAGTACAGGCGGGCTGGTAGTTTCAGAAGGCCTAGCAAGGTGACTATGCAAGAGCGCCCCTTTCCCATGCGTCGGGCCTGGATGACACGGTGCGTGGGACAGTACAGCTCGCGTTGGAGGGCAGTTTGATCCTCAGTGATATCGACGTTGTCGACGACGCAGCGCTGCAATTCGGAGCCTTCAACTAAATACACTTGTACTGGCACTGAGATTTCGCTTGTCAGTGAAATGCTGGTGAGTGTTTGCAGCCGTTCTACGAGAGTCAGAGTCAGAAGCCACACTGCAGTGGTGTTGGACTTGGTCCTGGCTGTGAAGCCCCGAAAACCTTTCGTTCCGAGGCACGCGTCCAAGTTAGCTTGTAAAATCTTGTTCGGTGTATCCGCGAGGCTTTTGTTGGCCAGTGATTTAATGGTCACTTGTAAGAAGACGATCCGGGTGTAGGCTCCACCGAGTTCTCGATCGTAAGACAAGTGCGCTTACCTTGGGAGCCATCACTTGCCGATGATGGAATCGGTTGGCTGTCGTTTGAGGGGCGCTTGTGAGTTGCACGAGGGCACTTTTGCACAGGTAGAGGTGCCGATAAGTCCATTGGAATGCCCGGTTCATCATGCCGTGCGGTTTGAGGCCCATCCGGTGGTGTAGAGTTGATGTCCATGTTCCCTTGTAGCAGATCACTCACGAGCAGTCCGGCATTTCGGGAAGGCAGGAGGGGTGCATCTGCCGATGAACCGAGAGCACAAAGCTGGACCTGGTTCCGCGGATCAGGTGTCGACTGCGTGGCCGGTGCAGCCACGATAGACGCCGGCAGAGCTACCTCTACCAGCGTGACAGCGGAGGCACTAACCCTAGCGTCAGTGTCCAGCTCAGCTGCACTCATGCATGGTTCCCAGGAGGCATCAGACGATGGGAGGACGCCGGAGCTTCTTCAGAAGGCGAGAATGCCTTTCTCTTCAAATATGGCACCTATTTACGCGGATGGCGAGGTTTTCCTGAAGAGCGATGTGCAGCCACTTTAGCAGAGACACACTTCTTCTTCTTATGACTGTTTTCGAGGGAGATTAAGAGCAAGTCATTTGTGCGGAACAAATAATTTGTGGAACTGAGTAGCAAAACTGAAACTCGTGACAAAAACAAGAACATGCTATTTTTGCAGTTGGATGTAGTCGCAGCATGTAAAGATGTTTCTTGCGCCTTCATTTGTACACTGTCAAGATTTCTCTAGCTCAATATCGTACATCAGAGTTCAACTTGAAGCAGCCTTGTAAAATTGAAGAACTTGAAGCAGCCTCAGTACTGCGTTGGACAGCTGTATGACGGCTCTTCAACTGCGCACCCTCTGTGAAGTGGGGAGGAAAACATCCAGGATTATTCTGTAAACACGAAGCCGTTTTAAGAAACCCATGTATGAAGATTTCGCTCCTCCCCGCAGGGGGCGTATGCAGCTTGCAGGCGTTGGTGAGTGGCAACACCACGGTTTCCTGAGCATCCGCAGGGGGATGATGGTGAACAGTGCTTCACCACGGACCCGAGCACACTCGCCTAGCCCTGCGTGGCATCGCCGTGTCCGGGGAAAACGGGATCCTGGTTGTTGAGCCGATGCCGAGTGTTTGGACCTTTAAGGTCCCTCGGCGAAGGCAACACACCACTTTAGCCCCAGCTTCCTGTAGACGGCATCTCCGGCCTGACCCGACCGGGGGAAATCGGTAGTCGCCTTTTCCTGTCCTCCCCTCCATCTTTCACTTTCTCTCTCACGACTTTCTGTCTCCTGTTCACTTCTTAGATTTCTATTTTTTCCTGACGACGAGGGTTAACCTTGTGTTATCAACAACCCTGAGTTGCGTCATTTTTGGTTATAAAAGAGGTTATAAGAGAGGTGTAAAAGAGGTATTTTTGGTTATAAAAGAGGAGCCTCGTTGGGCTCCATGGTGGGCGGCTGGCACCCTGGCCGAAAAACAAAAATCTACATGGCTTCCCAAGCACCAAATGCTCGCCCTCCAAAAAAAGGTGCGGACCGATGTAACTACTAAATTATTTCAAAGAACAAATAACGTCTTCCCGAAGTACCATGTGGTACACAGTGAAACAGAAAAACCAGCTCGTATCATCTCTCCATTCATTGTGTCTAAAAGTCTGACCGATGCCCTAGTCCTGGGCTACAGGGTTAAAAAACCAGCCAACGGCGTCCTGCTTCTTGAAATTAAAGATAATCTTCAATGCTCCAAACTCGAAAACATAGGGACCTTTGGAGACATCCCTGTCTCCATTAGCACCCACAGATGACTGAATACAGTAAAAGGTGTAATTTCTGAAAATAATTTCCTGACTCTCACTGAGCAAGAAACGATAGAGGGCCTGAAAGATCAGAATATCACTGATGTGCAAGGCATCAAAATCCTAAAAGACGATAAAGAAACGCCAACAAAACACTTGGTTTTGACTTTCGCCTCTGGCGAACTCCCAGACACCATACAACTAGGATACATGAAAATAACTGTCCGCCCATGCATCCCAAATCCAAGAAGATGCTTCAGGTGTCAAAGATTCTGCCATGGCTCTCAGAGCTGCCGCAGCCTGCAAACCTGTGCCAAATATGCATAAAATGACCATGAGTTCGTGTATGCAACGCTGCACCAAAGTGCGCTAACTGTGAAGACGACCACCCCGCGTACTCGAGATCGTGTCCATCCTGGAAGAAAGAGATGATACCATTTTTACACGATTGCAAGTCGACCCCTAAAAATCACATTTCCGAAAAAAAAAACTTCTAAGTTGTTTAAGCTTGGCCTTGAATAGTTGAACGCGATACCATTATCAAGCGGCCGCCGTTTATCGCCAGCCGCTATCCGCTGCCGCGCGGGGCCATGCCCGTGGGAACATTCCAAAACGAAAATGTGATAGTCACTGGACTACTCCTCCGCACTTGCTCTATCGTCCTTAATAGCGCTGCCGTCGTGATCGCTGCTGCGGTCCCACAGCACGTCGTTCTAACGTCGTCGTCCAGAGAAGTCCCGCACTTCGCAAACAGCCACATCATGACATCGCATGGAAAAGCTGAAAATTTTCTTCGCTGCAGGTGCCACACCTGTATCACTCGTTGCGAACGTTGAACTGGTGGCCCGGCACGCAGTTGTTCCTTCCTTCGACGTAAAGAATGGCAACCATCTTGAATATAGCCGTGAACGAGCGCTGGTCGCTTACCGGACACGGAGCATAAATGACCTCTGACGAAGCACAACATTAAAACTTGTGAAACGCGGCCGGCAGTAGTCAAATGTGTCAGAGCCAAACAGAAACTACGCGTGAATGGCGTCGGCTCTTCCGTCGGCTACCGACACTCCCCGGCGCCACTGCCCTTCCAAGGGGGGGTGCCACCTTGATTGGAACAGCGGCCCTTCCATCAACTATCAACGCTCCCTTGAGTGCCAAGCGCGCATTTTAAAGTAAAAATAAAATGTGTTGGACGCTCGATCTTCCCGTAGAACGTAATTGTGTTATCGGGCCGCCGCCGCTTATCAGCAGCTAAAGTCTGCAGCCACATGTGGATAGTGTGGGGTGCCAGTTTGCTGCTTATCGAGAGCCACCATCGGCCACCACCCGCGGGGTGTAGGGGATGTCTGTTCTGCGCGTTGACATAGCAGCTGATCAAAGCTAGCACCAAGAGCAATGGGATGGAGCCGCGCAGCAAAAATGCTACCATGCTGTAGCATGGCCGATATCTTGTTTGTCTCGCCTTTACTTATAGTGCCATGTTTTCGTTTCGAATGCAAGTCGACCCCCCCCCCCCCACTTCAGATTTTCAAATTTTGAAAAATATGTCGACTTACATCGTGTAAGTATGGTAACTATCACAACCAAGGAAAATATAACATTTCAGGAAGCACAGAAAAGATTTACAAAAAGACAAGGAATGTTCCTGTTCACAAGAGAAATTTCGCCGATGTGGTGTGAGGGGCGGGACACCACACCGGCCTACGGGTCACGCCCAGGCCACATACAGTAAGCCTGAGGCAGGGCCATCTGCGCCGCAGGCAGACACAACGAAGGCTGCCCTGCCGCCTCTAATAAAGGGCTCGCTGGCTGCTGGGTCGCCAGCCTGCAAGGGTTCCCCGAGTCGGGAGACGCCTACAACTTGTACACCCGCAGCTACTATGCACTCCGGCGCCTCTCGGGAACCGATGAACACAGCGCCAAGTTCACCCATGTTTCAGCGGAGGCGTAGCCCTCTTGAGCGGAAAAGAAAAACCTCAATAACGAGCCCAGAAACTCCGGAGAACTAAATTTTCAAGTATATCCCCCAAAACACACTTATGACATTTTTAATTAATTGGAATGGTCGAGAATTGGTAAAAAACTAAAGCGATGTAAAAGTTATTTTGAACTTCCTTTCTCCAGTCGTCTTATATCAAGATACTGCCGCCAATATTTGCAGTGTTTGTTCAATGACGAGGCTCCAGGCACAACAGAAGAAAAATCTTTACAAATAACAGATGAAACTTGAGCTTAGTTCTGAATCTTCTCTAAAGCCTCCATGTCTTCTGCGTCCAGCTTCTGAATGGGTCGCCCAAAGTGCTCCTCAATCTGCTTGAGGACTGCCAAGCTCCGGTTGCCGTCCACCATGTTGACAGCAATGCCCGACTTCCCAAAGCGACCCGTGCGCCCAATGCGATGCAGGTATGTCTCACAATCGGCACGGCCCTTCAAGTCCACAGGGAGGTCAAAGTTGACCACTACGGTAACCTGTTCCACATCAATGCCCCTGGCTCCAATGCAGTGGCCGGGTCGCCGTGCTCACATAGTGTTGGG
The DNA here is from genome assembly GCA_030143305.2 of Amblyomma americanum. NCBI lineage: Eukaryota > Metazoa > Arthropoda > Arachnida > Ixodida > Ixodidae > Amblyomma > Amblyomma americanum. The sequence goes on along the minus strand of JARKHS020008105.1, from coordinate 92,653 downwards.
AGTTTAAGGCGCAGGCTCCTTGCATGAATTCCTCGACTGTCTTTGGCGGCTGGCGGACGAGGCTTGCAAAGAGTTGTTCTTTTACGCCGCGCATTAAAAACTGAACTTTCTTTTCCTCGGTCGTCCCGGGGTCGGCGCGGCGAAATAGAACAACTCTTTGCAAGCCTCGTGTTTGTTCGTTTTTCAAATCTGCCGCGACACCACCTTATCGCTTTGTTTGCGACGCAAGACGCGACTAGATTTATCTCGATTGATCGCAGCCAGGCAAAGCTGATTCTACGTTGTCCCAGAAGCCTTCAAGGAACTTCAGCGTCGTTTACAGTCCCCACCGATCCTTGCGCATTTTGATGAAAACGCCGATACTGCAGTTCATACCGACGCAAGCAGCGTGGGACTAGGCGCCGTTCTCGTTCAAAAAAGTGACGGGCTGGAGAAGGTCATCGCATACGCTAGCCGTTCCCTTTCTAAGGCCGAGGCTAACTATTCGACCACTGAGAAGGAGTGCCTTGCCATCATCTGGGCTACGTCGAAATTCCGCCCCTAACTCTACGGACGGCCGTTCAAGGTGGTCAGCGACCACCACGCGCTCTGCTGGCTTGCCAATTTGAAGGATCCCTCTGGCCGACTCGCTCGATGGAGTCTGCGTCTCCAGGAGTTTGACGTCACCGTCGTTTACAAGTCCGGACGCAAGCACACTGACGCCGATTGCCTCTCACGAGCCCCTGTAGATGCACCGCCGCTGGACGACGATGACGACGCCTTCCTGGGACCCATCAGCGCAAGCTCTTTTGCTCAGCAGCAACGCTCGGACCCCAACCTAAAAGGCCTCATCGAGTACCTGGAAGGCAAGGTTTCTTCACCCCCCGCTTCATTCAAGTGAGGAGTGTCTTCTTTCTGTGTGCAGAATGAGGTCCTTGTGAAGAAGAACTTTACAGCGAACAAAACAGCCTTCCTCCTTGTTGTACCTACTTGTCTCCGCGAAGAAGTTCTACAGGCTTCACACGACGAGCCGACAGCTGGACATCTCGGGTTTACTCGCACCCTCCGCCGCATTCAAGACAAGTATTACTGGCCCCGACTGTCTGCCGATGTCGCACACTATGTGAAAACATGCCGAGATTGTCAGCGACGAAAGACTCCTCCCACACGACCAGCAGGATTTCTGAACCCCATTGAACCTCCCGCAAGACCCTTTCAGCAGATTGGCATGGACTTGCTTGGCCCTTTTCCAACGTCAACATCTGGAAATAAGTGGATCATCATAGCGACCGACTACCTGACCCGCTACGCCGAAGCGAAAGCCCTACCGAACGAAACAGCAGCAGAAGTGGCCAAATTTTTCGTGGAGTGCATTCTTCTTCGACACGGCGCCCCCGATGTGCTCATCACGGACAGAGGAACAGCATTTACGGCGGAACTCACGCAAGCCATCCTGCGCTACAGCCAAACCAACCACCGGAGGACAACTGCATACCATCCGCAGACCAACGGACTGACCGAGCGCCTGAACAAAACCATCGCCGATATGCTCGCTATGTATGTCGATGCCGAACATAAAACCTGGGATGTCATCCTGCCTTACGTCGTCTTCGCCTACAACACCGCAGTGCAGGAGACCACCCAGATGACGCCTTTTAGGCTCGTCCATGGCAGGGATGCCACGACCACGCTAGACGCCATGCTGCCCAACGTTACAGAAGAAGAGAACGTCGACGTTGCCGCCTACCTTCAACGCGCAGAAGAAGCTCGAAGGCTTGCCCGATTACGGATCAAAGATCAGCAGCGGTCCGACGCCAGACGCTACAACCTACGAAGACTCAACGCGGAATACAAGCCAGGAGACCAAGTCTGGGTGTGGACGCCCATTCGCCGCCGTGGATTGAGTGAAAAGCTTTTGCGCCGCTATTTCGGCCCGTACAAGGTTCTTCGTCGGCTGGGTGAACTGGATTATGAAGTCATCCCTGACGCAATGACTGCATCCCAGCGACGCCGCGTTCGACCAGAAGTTGTCCATGTAGTCCGTCTGAAGCCGTATTATGCGCGCTAAAGGCCGCTGCATTTCCATGCTCTATTTTCGCAAGATCCGTTTTTTCCCATACTAGTCGCATTATTTGTTTTAATGCATCGGGTCGATGCTTCTTTGAGAGGGGAGTAATGCCGCCAATATTTGCAGTGTTTGTTCGTTTTTTCAAATCTGCCGCGACACCACCTTATCGCTTTGTTTGCGACGCAAGACGCGACTAGATTTATCTCGATTGATCGCAGCCAGGCAAAGCTGATTCTACGTTGTTCCGGAATGTTCTAGGAACTTTGCGCCCTTTATCTCGAATGTTCGCTATCAGCTTTAAATTGAGCACGGCCGATAGCGGCGGCCATTCTGTTCGACGACCGCCGAGCACGCTTGTCCCCTTACAAAAATCAGCATTGCCATTTCGTTGACCAAATGTTGACATCTTATAGAATCAACAACTAGTCAACAAAAACAAAATGTTTGTTGACTGCAGTCAACAGCAATGAATAAAATTTATATTACACTTTGCCAACACAGTCAGTGCCATTGACTGCAGTCAACAGGAGTAAACAAAATTTATATTAAACTTTGCCAACACTGTCAGTGTCATTGACTGCAATCAACGGTTATCAACAAAATTTACACTTACCTTGTCAACAAAGTTGATGCTGTTGACTGCATTCAACGGGTATCAACAAAATTTATGCTTAACTTTGCCAACATTGTCAGTGCCATTGGCTGCAGTCAACAGTAGTCAATAAAATTTCTATCAAATTTTGCCAACACTGTTAAAGCCATTCACTGCAGTCAACGGTTGTCAACAAAATTTATATTTATCTCGTCAACAAAGTTGATGCTGTTGACTGCATTCAACGGGTACCAACAAAATTTATGCTTAACCTTGTCAACACTGTCGATGCTGTTGACTGCATTCGAGAGGTGTCAACAAAATTTATACTCAACTTTATCAACACTGTCAATGCTGCTAACAAAAATCAGTGAGTGTCAAGATTTATATTTACCTTGTCAAAAGCTGTTCTTAAACACACGTTGAATTACAGAAGCATAGTATGGGTAAACTAGGCCGAATATATATTTAACTTAGGTATTCAAGGAGCAATGCCTTAATATATAAAAACCTTTTATTAGCACTCAAATAGGCTGATACATGCCTGCTCTTTTCCCTTGGGAAAGACTATCAATATGTTGCTGATTCTTGAAAAGGATGAGGTGGGATCATGCATCATGTGTAAAAAAGCACCATGGAAGTGCGACATTTAGGCGATTTCCAAAAATCTGTCCTTGAGCTTGTATTTCTGTAGCTTTAAAGTATAATTCAATGTTATTGTGTTCATAGGTGCAAAGTAGATAAAAATTCAGTAATATCGCAAAACCCCAAAGAAGGTCCTTGCACATTTAAAAATGCATGATGTAACTTACAGGTGATATAGTTAAAAGCTATATAAATATCTTTTGTGCCAACAGCTTTGTGTTAGTTGCTGCATTATGTAGAACTGTCTTCTAGCCAAGTAAGAGGTAATGACTGATTAAAATTTTGGGGAAGTCCACCAACACTGTTTATTTGAAATATTGGGAATATAAGGGTTGCCACCATTAATTCTGTGGCAGAAGATGACGGTAAGAGTCACCTCTGAATCACTCTGAATCACGGTACTCGGAATCTTCAGGACTTGCAGGCAGTGCGCCAGATTTGCTGCGACGATGGAAATGGCATTTCGAGCGATAGGGAACGTCAGCGGATGCGTCCCAAAGATATCTGCCGAATTCTCGCTTACGGGACATTGTAAATTGTCCACCATGCGGCAGTCGTTCGCCTGTTGCACACTGTAGCGGTGATATCACTCGCACCGCAGCACTAGTGCTGGCACTGCTCAGTAAACGTAAGAAATTTTTCTTTTCCTGCCCATCGGTTCTTCGAGGCGCATGCTGACTTGGCAGATGAGTAGTTGACACGGAGACGAAGCTTGGCCGATCACACTCGGCGAATAGCTGAACTGAACTTTATACAAAACACAAGTGATAACCCAGACGCAATAGTAGCGATTCCACTTCCAGTTACAAAACCGGCTCAAAATTATGCGCAGCTACAAATTCAGCCGCGTATAATGCAACTCTGTAATCGTCTCGCCGAGATTGACGAACTGAAAGCCGCCAGCGCCGGATTGCCGCGAAGGGCGGAAGTGGTGCCATCAAATGACCTGCACAGTTGTAATGCTGACCTCGGCGCACCTCGCGTCGTGGTGCTTTATTACGAAAACAACAGATGGCACCGTAAGCGCCCTTTGGCGAAAACCATGAGTTGTCACTTTCAGTTCTTCGATTTCGAGGCAGACGATTACGAGTTTCCATCATGCGCGGGTGATCATGTCCGACTCGCTTAGCCCACCGTGTCTCCGCAGTTTTGTTTAGTAAACGTTGCACGATGGCACGACCGTAAAACAACGCGATTCGGCAGAAACCAATGAGGCACAGAAGCAGACGCCGCGCGTGTTATCTCCGCGCCGCGACCGATGCGACCGAGCAGTTACTATATGCATCTATATAGTAGCTTTAGCACTCTCTTACAGCCAGCGCCCTCTACGCTTTTCATCGCTCCAGCGACCAACACAGCGCGGACGGTAAATTGGCGGGCTTGGCAGACGTTGGCGGGAAGACGTAGGCGGGCTTTGTCGTCGTGACGACGTTGCTTTGTTCGTGACTCCCGTCGGTCTACCCACAGCGACCCGCGGGAAAGTTTGCATTGACGTTGTGTCGGAAAATGACGCACATACTTGTGAAGTGGAAGGACGAAAATAAGTGGGACGTGTACCCTGTGAAAATGATCGAGGATGCCGCTGTGGGCATCCGCCTCTTAACCCAGGAGAACGCCATTAGTGAACTGCGCGGCCAAGAAGTTCGGGTGCGCTGGGAGGAGGGTCAGGATGCTGCACCGGCGGAGCTGCTTGCTTTCGGTAAGTTTTGTCTGTAACAACGTTCCAGAGCATGACTACGTAAAAATGAAGCGCTGGGTAGGTTGAGTTCATATTGGAGCTTGTTTTAGAAGGACCTCGCAAGTCCTTACCATCTATAGTCAACGCACAAAGAAATTGGACCAGCGAATGGCCTGTTTACGTTGCTTTCTTTAGTTGCCTAAATTGCCAGTTTTCGCGATAACTCGCTAGGGTCGAAAAGTTTGCACATCGGAAACTCTTGCGATGTAATATCACTTCCTTTGTCGTCATATGTTGTATGAAAGGCGCCTTGTGCTGTATTTTTTTTAAACATATATAACTGTAAGCAGGCTGGAGTGCTCAAGCAGTTTAACAAAGCAGAATATTTGTGCACCTGTTATGGGCTTGACGATTTTCTATGGCGTTTGTGTGCTCCGCGTCATATCATTAGTGCAAACAGTCTCTGAAACTAAGCACATTCTTTAAAATTTCGCTTCCCTTGTTCCGGAGAACACCGCTCGAACACTCTAGGCTAGTGCGCTGATGACTACACTGTAAGAGCTATCTGATGTGACGTTTTTAGTGCAGATGATTTTGAAACCATGCTTTAAGATCAAGATTGAGGGCTCTCTTGCAAGCATATTTTGTGCCACCCGAAGGCCCTTTAGGGGCATTCATCACATACTTTTGTGCATTATGTACCATCTCTATTTACAAAACATTACACCACGCTGCATAATATTGTTTATGCATTGTTTCAGGGAAACCAACTGTTCTTGAGCGGAAGAGAAAAAAAATTGTTGCTGCAGCGGCCAGCGCTGAAGTGATTGCGACTGCATCTTCAACAAGTGTTCAAGGGAGTGGGGCAGCATCACCTGTACAGGTAGTAACTCCTGGCTTTACTTTAAACATCATTCATTGTGTGTCAAACATGCTGATCCATGCTGACCCAAAAGACGCGGGTTCGATCCCGGCTACAGCAGTCGAATTTCGATGGAGGCGAAATTCTAGAGGCCCGTGTACTGTGCGATGTCGGGGCATGATAAAGAACCCCAGGTGGTCGAAATTTCCAGAGACCTTCACTACGGCGTCCCTCGTAGCCTGAGTTGCTTTAGGGCGTTAAGCTCCCATAAGGCAAACCAGATTCACATTTTTACTCTCTTAGGGCTGTGGAAGAAATGTGCGTGCATCTAGGGATATTGCAAATGCTAGGTTCTGAAGTTTTTAGTTGTGTTAACTGAAGGTTTAAATTGGGTGGTCACCAGTCTTTCCTGAAATGTGTATTCTTATCGCTTATTTTTCGTTTAATGCACGCACCTTATCATAGCTGGTTAGCAATTGCTCTCAAAATACATACATAATAGAATAATTTGGGCGAGTTGGTTACGGACTTTCATATTAACAGCAACAGCGCAATGACTGCACAAAAGAAATGGACACCAATTATGATAAGCATTTGTTATTATTATTGACATTTATACAGTATTGACTCATTTTCCATTCACTCCGCTTTATCCTACAGATATCTTGGCCTCCATCTAACACCATCGCTATCATGGGTAACTCACGTTCAAAACATCTGTGCTGCAGCCTCTCGCACACTCGGGTACCTGCGCCGTAACTTGAACGCCGCTTACCCTGACATAAAAAACTAGCATGTATAACATTCATTCGGCCAATTATACTAGAATATGCATCATCCATTTAGCACCCATCACAAGCATACCTCGCCGCTGACCTTGAAGCCGTACAGAATCGCGCCATCCAATTTATAACGTCTTTGCTATTCAAGGAAAACCAGTATCACCGCACTGACACACTCCCTTGCCATTCCATCACTCTAGTCACGCTGCATCATATCTTGCCTCTGCCTTCATCATTTCTATTATCACTCACGCACGAGACACGAAAAGCTACAACCCCCACACAGGACGTCTAGCCACCTAAGCTATGACCATAGTATTGCACGCATCAGCTGTCGCACCTTGGCACTAAAGTCATAATTTTTTCCGGACGCAATGGCACTACGGAATGGCCTGCCAAATACCATCACATCATGCGCTGACCGCAAATCATTCCAGTATAAACTAAACGACCATTTTTTATGAGGGCAAAAAGTTCCCGCCATATTCACCTTGGCATTTTGAACAGCTGCTTATTGTTGCTTTTCTTTTTTATGTCATGCCTTTTGCATTGTTTTTCCTGTTTCGATCCCATGCATTCCACTTTGCATTGTATACGCGTCACAAGATTATTTAACTGTTATATACTGTTTTTTTTCTTACTGTTCTCTTTTATGAGTCTATTCTTTCTCTCTTTTGGCCTTGATTTTGCTCCCCCTTATGTAATGCAGCAACTCTGCTGCAGTGCCGCACTGGAAATGCCTGAACTCCTGGCGAAAATTGCGGAGTTGACTGCAGAGAATGAGGTGCTGAAAAGGAAACTGGAGTCAGCAGAGACTACAGTTGGTAAATAGTTTTCATCAGTGCGTTATGTTGTCTCAGTGGCTCAGCACGTGGTGTCTAATTTTTTCAATCTATTTTAAGCACAGGCATTCACTTTCTGCCACGACATCTATCATGCTTCTGTACCCTTGTTGTCGAAGGGCAACTCTGAAGGTTCTTATAGAACCTTCTGAGTTAATAATCAAAATGCATTCCTTACAGGTCACTTAAGCTCCGCCTTTAAGGGTATGATGCGACAGCTTTAGTGGCTTCCATCTGCGGATTCCCTTGCAGATTCTCGTTCGCGTACATGCGCTTCACACATACTCGCACATACTCTTCAGCATGCACTTGTAAGCTACCACATTATGTGAAAGACCCACAGACAGATATGAAGCCCTGCTTAACCAGGTCATATGGACGTGTCTGTGTGGCCTAGAGGTAGCATGTCAGACTCCGAATGCAAGGGTCCTGGAGGGTTCATACCCCATCACTTCCCATCTGAAATAAGGAGCACGACTTCGCAGCTCCTGCCAAATCAGCCATGTTACATGGTCGCATGACGTTGCACAACTCTATGTCGGATCAGTGCCTGGTCATGTCAGCTGGCAGCCACCACCTGCCAGAGCCATGCCTGTGATTTTTCGCTCACAACGCTGACATCGGATTTTTTGGGAAACGGAGTCTTTAACGCTATTGTGTTAAAAAGCAGAAACTAGGTCACTGAAACTGCCCTTTGACCAAACGATGAGGGTGCGTACAGGTCCTTGAAGCCTTTGAATTTGGAAGTCTCATATTTCTGAGCACCAGTTCTGGCAGTTCGGGTGCAGGTCTGGTTGTCTGCTAGTTTTAGCGTTGCTGGCAAATTGCAGCCATCTGTGTGCTGCCCATATCAACAGCTGCCAACATCCCAAACTGCGTGAGGAATTTTCAAACAGCACATTGCAATGAATGTTGCCGTGAGACAGCCTGGGTGCATGCGTATTGCATGGCAGCTGGCATGAAACACACGTGCGGTTTTTCTGAATATGACTGAAGTGCCAGTATGGTGCACGCGTTTGCTTGCATTTAGTCGTCCCATGTAAGCATAGCTGCAACTTGGGCATTGTTCTCAATGATGTGTTTTTTACTTTTTGTCCTAACACGCAAGCTGCATAATCTGCTGCCACATTTGCACTGGCTCCACCGTTCTGGCACTCTCCAATAAGAAGGTTTACCTGAATGTTTCCTTATCTGAACCTGCATAGTGTCTGCATTTTTTAAACAAATGGCTTCTTGCAGAGGGCACTGTGTTGCACTGCTGAAACCGATGAGGAACAGTTCATGTACGACTATGAGTAACAGCTCATGTACTGCAGGCGAATCGAACAGACTGCTAGTAACATTTACTGCTGAACACAGCTGCCTCAAAGGGAACTGGGCAAACTCGCTTGTTCACTTGTCACCATCAGTGTGTAGGCATTCTCATATTTCTACTAGACAGACTCATTGCAACTGGATTTTGATCAGGTGGCATTCGGACTAGACAAAGCTCGGCAGTGCTCCACAGCTATTTTCAGGGATAATGATGACATTTGAGGTTCACTCACGGATTGCTGTCATAACTTTGTGTCCCTTTTAAACATGTAACTGGATACCAAAGGAATGTGAATAACCCTTTAGCATGCTTTGCACACAATTGTGCACAAAGCGAACTCATAGCTTTTTCTGAGACTGCTGCACCTAGTTGTGATTTCCTTGTTTCAGGTAAGTTTTGCATACTTCATGTTTCAAATAAGGTGGTTTCTTATGTCATGTAGCGAATGCAGTAAGCTATATTATGCGAAACAGTGAATGTTGCAGCTTGTTTGATATCTTTTTGGAGGCATATAATCTACCACCAAAAGTAACATCACTTTTTTTAAATGCGAAAGCACTATATGGTTACATCGCGTCAGCAAAAAGTGTCTGCAAATTTTGTCTGCATGATTATGTCGTGTGGAGATAAATCTGGAAAAGCTTGATTGTGTTAGGTAGTGCGTGAGTAGGTCTTGAAATGAAAAATAGTTTGGTTGATGAATTTTATTATTTAAATAATTTAATTGAATTAATATCTGTAAATGCTGTGTTTGAAGCAGGTTTTGCGTGATTGATTTAAAGAAAGTTTATATAAATGCATGAGAAGGCTTACTTAGAATAAAAATAAAATGAAAAACAATGAATAAATGAAATAAAAGGCAAGAAATTTTAAAAAATGTGAAATTGAGGGAGAAAGAAAAGAAATGGAAATGTGAAACTTTTAAGAGACTTAAGTGCAATCCTGTAATTTTTCTTTCAAAATTATAAGCATAATGCATACATACTAAATTGAAAATATTTTTCCAATTTTTATGGTATTAATTTGATAAATTGCATTTCGATGGTACCATTTCCATTAGCCATGACATTTTGAATGAAATTTTTGACATCCCCACAAAAGATTAGCTGCTAATATCGTACGCTGGAAAACTAATTGTCTTTATTAAGGGTATTGTATACCATTTAGGTGGAAAAATATTTCTTCAAATATTTTCTTACAGATTTAAAAACAATAAGTGGTGTCACAAATTTATTAAAAACAATAAATTGTGTCAGAAGGGTTTAATGGATCAGTCAGCATAGTTGAGTTTGTAAATGATGCCGGGTGCCCGTTCCTTCCATGCTTCCATGCATGGTCTTTGGTGCTTGTTTTTCAAGTACACAAGGTGCCGGAAGGTTGTCTGTGGCTTGTGGCTTGAAGCTTTCCGTGTTCCCAGAAAGAAAGGTAAATGTATTGACCAGCCATCTGTTCCTTGGCAAAAGGGCAGTCACTAATGCTAGCACTCTAAGGAATATATTTGCCATGTTTTCTGAACTGGTATTTTTTTCTTTTTGAAAATGGTTTTTGGGGAGAGGAAATGGCACAGTATCTGTCTCACTTCTTGGGGGAAACCTGAACTGTGCTATCAGGGAAGGGATAAAGGAGGGATGGAAAGAAAAAAGGAAGAAAGAGGTGCTGTAGTGGAGGGCTCTAGAATAATTTCTACCACTTGGGGACCTTTAATGTGCACTGAGATCACACAGCACATGGGACCATCTCCAAACTAACAATCAGGACACATCAAACCATCTGATTGATTAGAATAGCCAACAAGCACCGAGGCATGCGTGAGCATGACCCGAGGCATGGTTTACTCCCTTCCCTACCTCTACCTCACAAAGGTGGAAGAGGAGAAGGTAAATGCAGTAATAAGACAGGCATACAAGGCAGCCTTAAATCTCCCACAACGAGCTCCCACCACCCATCTTCTATGCATGGCAGTACGCAGTACACTACAAGAACTAACTGAAGCTCATTGCACGGCTCAGATCAACAGACTCTCCTCCACAAATACAGGTAGACACATTCCCGCCGCTCTAAAGATTCGGCCTACAGGTCCACCCCCCAACAACTCCCACACCATCCCAACACACATCAGGGACAGACTCGTAGTTGACCCTCTGTCCAAAAACATACACCCTGTTCACAACCAGGCCAGACGTGTAGCCCGTGTCAAGGGACGCCGTCTACGCGGACGCGGCTGAGTACATCCACAATTCGGCCTCTGCCATCACTGTAGCATCACATGACCTCAAACACATAGCCTTGTGCTCGACCAACACAACAACCTCACTTGAAGCCGAAGAAGCAGCCATAGCGCTTGCCATTTCTTCCTCTGCTTCCACTCTCATTCTGAGTGACTCTAAAACAGCAATCACGAATTTTGCACGGGGACAGATTCATTCTACCACCTGAAAAATTATCAATTCTTGCTCCACAGAACCCCAACCCCGTTCAAATAGTTTGGGTGCCAGCCCATGCAGGCAACCCCGGCGGCGAAGTGGCTCACTCTCTTGCTCGAGCGTACGTCAACCGAGCAGACCACACCATAGACCGGGGTAGCGCTAGGGACCGGCTCGTCACCTATCAAGAAATAACCCTCCATTACAGGGAGCAAAGACTCGTCTATCCGCCACCAAACATCTCCCTCGAAAGAACAACAAAAGACCTGGCGACAGCTCCAGGCTCGCACATTCCTTTCACCGGATTTGTTAGCCCTTATCCACCCAGGCCAATACAGACCTGAATGCTCTCTTTGTGGGGCTCCGTGAGCCAACTTTGACCACATTTTATATCTCTGCCGAGAATTCCAACCACCACCTCGCTGGAACCTCACGGACATAGAGGGTTGGGAGATCGCGGCCTCCAGCTTCGAACTGGCCTCACAAAGGTGGCTGGTAGAGTGGGCTGGAGAGGTCGCCGCACGTCATGGACTGTTGGCCACCACCCGGGATCAAGAGCCAGACCAACCCTTGGCATTATCTCATCCATGAGGCTCATCAGTAAAGTTTTCACCTACCTACCAGCACACGGGCGCCTTTGCATTTAACCTCCAATGAAACGCAGCCGCCCAAGGTCCGGTTCGAACCTGGGTACTCTGGCTCAGTAGAGGAGCACCTTGGGGGGGTGTTTGCTGAATTGCTTTTGAGGTCATGTCATGTCTCGCTTTGAGCGTTCTTTTTTTTTTGTCATATGCTTTTAAATGGGAGCTCAGTGCTACTGTTGACTGATTTAATTTGTACGTTGTTGCTCTTGGGCTGCTTTTACCTCAAAAGGTGCTCCTAAATTTGTTTTTCTGTTTTGCTACATAATCGCTGGATGCAAGTTAGGCTTTTGTAATGACCAGTTCATCACATTTGACTCTTTTTATGTTATTGATATTTGAATTATTTATATTTTGGGCCATGTTTATATTCCGCCACCTTGTGAAAGCTGTTCTTCCTCAGAAGATGCTTATGATTAGCCCCTCAAAATATAAAGCTCTTTTGCCTACTGCCCTTGTAAGAGTGATTTTACAATATGCAAGCACTCTTTGGTTCCTACAATCAATCACTGACGTCACTCAGCTTGAGAGAATGCAACAAAAAGCTGCAAGGTTCATTCATAACAAATACAAACCCTCTGACTCCCCTACTGATACTACCGCATTAGCTGGCTTCCATCACTATCACCTAGGGGAAAAGAATCTCACCTGAAGTTTTTATACCAATTATCATGCAGCAGCTATAGTGTAAATGTGTCTAAATATGCATCCTTCTGACACTCACTGCAATCCCGGCACAAGCATGCACATACGCTGACTGAATACTCAAGTCAAACCAACATTCTCAAGCATTCTTTCTTTACTTTAGCCATCAGCAAATGGAATTACCTCAATCCATTGATTACTAGTGCGTACTCACTATCACTATCTTCCTTCACCTCTAGATTAGGATTCAACAAAAATCAGTAAAGTGGTCATAGTCCTACATTCTACCAGATGACTGTGCAGCCATTACTTGTGTTGCCATTTCTTGATATGTTATTTTTACAGATGGTTGTGTGGACCATTGTGACCTGTTACCTTCTTTTTCTAGCATGCTTACTAACAAGAATGCTGCTCTCTTTGTTTTCTTTTTTTCTGCTGCTCTGAATTTTTAAGGTATTCTTTGGTAACCTGCCTACTAGTATTATATAACATCTATTTTCAAAGTTTCCTTTCTGTTCATCCTCTGGAAGCAATTTTGCTTTATTGTTTTGAACTTTGTATTGTACTGATTGCCCACCTCCTATGGTCTCGTATTGAGACTAGCAGTATCGTAAATAAATAAGCCAATTATACTGTATCTTATGGCACAACCCCATAGCAGGAGCATGTTTCATTATTAGGTAGCAGTTTCTGTGTGATCACTGTAAAACAAGGCCTTCTATAAAACTTTGTTCTTTTCTTTTGCTGTCTTAAGAATGCTTTTGTCACAAAGGTGGAACATGCTTTGTCTTTGCAGGTTGATATTGGTGGTGGCGTTCTTGTTGATAAATCGGTGCTCGGGCTGTTGAACCATTCGAACAGTGGGCCTGGGAAGTATGCCCGTGCGCTGCTCCGCCATCTGTTTTCGCCTGAGGAGCTGCAGGGCAGCTCTCTCTTCGGGCAGCAGAACACTCGCACACACTCCAAACGCGGGTCTCTGAACCAAGAGAAGGTCTCGGCAGTAATTGGTAAGTGTCCTTTTCAGACATATCTTTATGTAGGAAGCCATCTAAAATACTTTTTATAAATCCATATTGCTCATTTAGAGTTTAGAACTCTATTGCTGAGGGTAAAAAAATCCAATATCCTAGGTTGAAAGCACTTGAGATTTTTTTGCAAACAAAACAGGAATCCAGACTAGAGAAACAGATGGTACTTTTTTAAATTGAACATGAGTAGTGTAACTGGCCTACCGAGTTTAAAACAAATAGAATATTTGTGGCAATATTTGCTACTTGTGCAAATAATCGGGCAAAACGGAGGAATAGCGTTAAACATTGATGTGATAGCGGCAGCAGGGGCGTAGCGAGGGGGAGGGGGGGTGCTTATGGGCCTTCAGTCCCCCCAGAAATTTGACAACATGAGCCCCCTCGAACAAAATTTCTGGCGGTGCCACTGCAATTGATCTACGGCGACGGCTGTCCAATCTGCTGCTCTCGTGGGTAATTTGTTTATTGCGTGTAAGCGAACCTCGACAGTGTTCACATGCGCCACCCTCGTCATACCGGCGGATGTAGCGCGTCTTTTATTACCGCGAGTGTGACGTGGAACATCATCCAACGGCGAGGGCGGAAACTGTGCGAGAGCCCTCTTATGCTACCTAAGGTATCAAGACTTCCAGAACCGAGACCCTGTGTGTGTGTGTGTGTGTGTGTGTGTGTGTGTGTGTGTGTGTGTGTGTGTGTGTGTGTGTGTTATGTTTGTGTGTGTGTTATGTTTTTTTGTGCGTGTGTGTGTGTTATGTTTTTTGCGCGTGTGTGTGTGTGTGTGTGTGTGCGTGCGTGCACACACACACACACACACAATACAGGGCGGCTCGACATGAGCTCCTCCCCCTTTGCCCGAACAAAATTTCAGTGAGCGGCAGCGCTGCAGCACGATTCTAACTTACGGAGTTAAAGCTATAGCTGTTAATTACGCAGCACTGATCTCCACTAAGGTGCTGCAACACGAATTCATTATGTTAACTCTATGAACGTCAAGTTATGCGTGTACAAAAATTATTTTCTTATTGACAGTGATAGAGAATAAACCAGAGCCACAGCTAAGGGCATGAGAGGGGCAAAAGCATATATTAGCCATGGCCTCCATGGCTGTTACACTTGGCGAAGCCTAGCTGTGTTGTCGTGTCTTAAAGGTCATGTATGAGCATTACGAATGCTGCCACACGAAAGGACCATGTAGTGGCACTAGACCCTTCATCACGCAGATATTGATCACCGCAGGATGGTACCCAGCATTAGTGTGCCCTGTTCTTTGAAAGAACAATCATTGAGGGAATATACCTTGCCAAGCCTTATTTGAACATTATGCCAATTGTTCAAAAGCTGTTCGAAAGTTCATAGCCAATTCGATCCGGTTCAAATAATTTCCAAAATACACTATTTGACTTGTTCGATATTTTATAATAGTCTACCGGCCGCAATGGCTGAGTGGTTATGGTGCTCAACTGCTGACCCGAAAGACGCGGGTTCGATCCTGGCTGTGGCGGTCTAGTTTCGATGGAGGCGAAATTCTAGACGCCCGTGAACTTTGCGATGTCAGTGCACGTTAAAGAACCCCAGGTGGTCAAAATTTCCGGATCCCTTCACTGCGGCGTCTCTCATAGCCTGACTCGCTTTGGGACATTAAACCCCATAAGCCAATCCAAATCAAACTGATTTTCTAATATTCGCGCACACCTAACACAAAGCATATAGCAAGACCTCACCAAATGGTATGTGGCCGCCGTGGTGGCTGAGTGGCTACGGCGTTCGGCTGCTGACCCGAAAGACGCTGGTTCGATCCTGGCCGCAGCGGTCAAATTTCGATGGAGGCGCAATTGTAAAGGCTAGTGCACATGTACTGTGCAATGTTGGTGCACATTAGAGAACTCCAGGTGGTCGAAATTTCCGGATTCCTTCACAGCGGCGTCTCTCATAACCTGTCTCGCTTTCGGACATTAAACACCCATAAAGCATAAACCAAATGGTATGTAAAAAAAGAAAAGAATAGGAAAGAATGAGAAATGTCATTGCTGAATGCCTTGAAATTGCAGATTGCATGCACGCATACAAGAATACTGCTCCCACTATTGTGACACGTATCTGTTAAACTGCATGAAGTAACTTATTATATTTGCCCTTATTAGCAATAGCTTCACACTGCACATTTGAGAGGGATATGGCTGTATTCACTATATCATTGCTTATAGTTTTATGGAGCAAACAAGATTTACTGTACAGATAAGGAAAAGGATAGGACAAGTCGATTTGGCAAAGGCATATATGAATGTTGCAGAAATGTGAGGGCGATACCACACATCAAGTGCTTTGGCACAAGATTTTTTTACTTGTTCAACATCAGTTTGCTATTTTGTTTTCAGGCTTTACATGCAGGAAGTTCCCAGATGCAAGTGCAGCTCTAATCAAGAATAGCCTGGCGAGCTACCTGGCTCGCCTCAACAATGGCCCGGCAGCAGCAACGCCAGAGCAGGCCATCTGAAAAATAGCGTCGCACGCCATGTGACACGCCTCATTACATGGAACCCCGTTCATATGTTCTTCACCAGACCGGGGAAAAAAAACCACATAACAACCGGGAAACTGCAATAGTGAGGAAAGCTCCGAAAATTAATGAAAACAGTGCAGCTTTGACTTTAAATTTATTTATTTCCACATAAAAAATCGAGAATGATGGATTGCTGTTTCTTTCGCTCGCTGGAAAGCACCACGCATTTCTAATAGCCTGGAAGGCCGCATTGTTGTCAGCGTAGCTTTGAGGTGTGACGTCCCTGCGCAGGTGGTCCAGAGCCACGATGGCTTCTCCAAAACTTGTATCTGCCAACTCCCCGGAATCATGCGGCTCGTGCTGTTCATCATCATCTCAGTCAGCGGCTTCACTCGCGACCGAGTTCGCAACAATTTCGATCATGCTTTGGCACCCCGACATCACTACGGCAGCATCCACGGCGACGTAGTCATCCATACTTGGCGCCACCAGCCTGCTTAGCTTTCGGGCCAAACATCGCGTCATTCGCTTCTATCGGCATGCTTCGAGACAATGCTGTTAAGCGTTGAGGGAGGCAGACCAAGGTCTTGGCGTTGTGGACTATATTCCGCGCTGGGTGCCTGTCGACTGTGTTTAGTACGTCCAGTTTTTGCTCAAGGGGAAGCGCCTTCCACTTTCTTGATGCCATCAAAGCACGACAAAAATTGCAGTTACATTGTTCGATGTTCACGGGGCAGATGGCGATCTAGTGGCGACCTCTCCATCTCCAGCTCTTGTGCGGCTTCTTGCAGCCACTTGCATAGCAAAGCCTGGCCAAGACTTATCAAAAGTAAAAGTGGCGGTTGGCGCGCATTGCCCAGACGGGTTCGGGGTGCCAGGTTGCGACATATCATTCTGGAATGGTTTCACACCTACAACATAACAGTGGGGTTCCCAATACATTGGATCCTTTGGGAGATATTGCTGGGACTGGATGAAACCGAGCAGCAGCCGGAAAAATGTGCAGTGAAGAACATAACAGCGGGGTTCTACTGTAATGGGCCGGCAGCAACATTCACCTGCTGTGACATATAATTTTTAATTAGTTTATTTCTTAATTATAACTTTAGTTCTAGTCAGGCACCTGTGATATCTTACAAATAAAACAATTTTTAACATTTTTTTCTTGTACATCTTGATGTGCATGCAGGAACGTGTGCCACAATCCTCATTTGCATATATATGTCCTTCCAGCAGGATTGCCTTTCTGTGTGCATCAACAAAATGACTACAACTTCTCAACTCAACAACGGTTGAACAGGGGATCAACAAGGTTACCTTTCTGTGTGCATCAACAAAAGGGCAACAACTTCTCAACTCAGCAATGGTTGAACAGGGGATCAACAAGATTATCTTTCTGTGTGCATCAAGAAAAGGGCAACAACTTCTCAACTCAACAGGTTTCAACAGATGGTCAACAAAAAAAGTGTGCCAATATGCAAGAATTTGGCAACAATAAGTTGCATAGCCATTTTGTTGCCATGTTATTGACTGTGTTGACGGAAGTCCACGAAACGATCACTAAAACAACACACCGATTTTTGTAAGGGTCGCTTCGCCGCCGCCGAGTGATTCAGTCCATTTTGGGTGCAAGTCAGCCCAATAAACAGTTCTTTTAGAAGACCCTTTCGTCCGTCTTCATCGCTGCTTCGACTGCCGTCACCACTACGTAACTACGGCGCCTCTCGGGAAGCGATGAACACAGCGCCAAGTTCAGCCATGTTTCAGCGGAGGCGTAGCCCTCTTGAGCGGAAAAGAAAAACCTCAATAACGAGCCCAGAAACTCCGGAGAACTAAATTTTCAAGTATATCCCCCAAAACACACTTATGACATTTTTAATAAATTGGAATTGTCGAGGATTGATAAAAAACTAAAGCGATGTAAAAGTTATTTTGAACTTCCTTTCTCCAGTCGTCTTATATCAAGATACCAACCTTGGACCTCTACAGAAAAATGTTTTAAAGAGGTGTAAAGTCTTTCGGTGTGACTGAGAGCAAGCCAGTAGGTTGCATGGAGGGGCTGCTATTGTTGTCCAGAGCGGTGCGGCAACCCACGAAATAAATCTTAACACCAAATATGAAGCTGTAGCAGTCACCAACCTTAATTATAAAACAATAACAATATGCTCGGTATATCTTCAGCCAAACCTATCCGTAACAGTACATGACTTGGAGGCACTTTTTAAACAGCTGCCAGAGCCATATCTGGTAGCGGGGCAATTTAATGCACACTCCTCTTTTTGGGGTAGTGAACGAACGGACACCAGAGGCCGTATTTTAGAAGATTTTATTCTGCACAATAACTTGTGCCTACTGAAGGCGGGAAAGCCCACGTACTGCTCTCCAAGCACTGGAAAAACGAGCTGCTTGGATTTATCTTTTAGTTCGCGATCTGTTTCCACTGATTTTAAGTGGGGTGTTTTAGATAACCCATATGGAAGTGATAATTTGCCTGTCACTATCAGCCTATCATCCTCACCATTAGTTATCCTGCCCAAACCTCGCCGCTGGAAATTGCATTTAGCCAACTGGGCACTTTTCAGTGAAAAAGCTAGGCCAGAGAAAATTTTTTCACATGATCACAGTATCGACGAACTGAGTGAAATGTTCACAACTTGTGTAATCACTTCCGCACAGCAGTCTATTCCTTAATCGTCGGGAGTGGTGCGACAAAATCATAAGCTTTGGTATACATCTGAATGTCGAGAAGTGAAAAAGAAACAAAACAAAGCCTTGGGCATTTTTCGCAGATACCCAAGATATGAAAACCGTCTAAATTTCAAAAATGCGAGAGCCACAGCCGGGCATATCCGTAGGTGAGTTGAGAAAACTTTCATGGCAAGACTATATATCTTCCATAAACAGTTCAATCACATCTAATACCCCTCTCACACGGCATTCTTCTAAAGCCTTTCCAGCAAAAGCACCTTTTCTCACCAAAGGAGCAGCGATGCTGTTACACGATGCAACCCAAAAGTGAAACAGCCGTTGAGGCTTAGCACTCGCTGCTGTGCTTGAGCCGGCTGATGTGAGTGCTTTAAAATTAAAGTGGGGAATTTTGTACATTCGGTGAGCTAAGACAATTTTTTCATTCAAATTGCTTGCTTGAAAGAACTGCAACAGGTGCTCTCATCATCAGCAGCAGGTTTTGTTTATTGCCTTGGCGACCAGGGGTACTCGGTGTTGCTGCAATGCTTTACTGTCTTAAAATCTGGGCATAAAATATAAACACCCGTACAAAAAGCAACGCCAGATACATCTTCCGCATTTTTAAAAGATGTTTTTAAACATTGTTGGCTGCATCTACTTTTTATCATTGCATTTACTTTTTGACGTTGCATGGCGCTGCCATCGCAGGTACTCGAAGGCCGCGCCTTTGGGCTCCAAAGGTCTCGGACGAGCGCCTCCGCCTCCAAGGCTCTTAGTGGTAAAGGCGCAATATTTGTCCCACGTGGCTGCACTCCTTACGCATTTGGATATAAGGACCCGATTCTCAAAGGCCTTTGCGGTGCCCGTGTGACAGGGATATAAGAAAATGTGGGAGCACGTGCGTAGACTGAATTGTAGCTACTCCCCCTTCACAATGCCTTTTCTCACTGCCCCAGGAACACAAACAACTATTCACGAACAGGCAGACATACTAGCGGACAATGTTTCGGCGGTATCTAGTTCCTCTCGCTACGCACATTCATTTTTAAAGTACAAAAGCGCAGCTGAAAAAGAAAGACTTCCGACAAGTGGCAGCTGAAATGAGCCTTATAACAACCTAATTACACTTCAAGAATTACACACAGTACTGTCGACCAGTAAGCAGACAGCACCTGGCCCCGATAGAATACATTACGAAATGCTCGCCCTACTCTTCGAAGCTGCAGTGGAGGCCCTCTTGAAATTCTTCAACAATATATGGAAGTTAGGAAAATTACCACAGGCATGGAAAAAGCTGTTATTGTGTTATTCCTAAAACATAGAAAGCCATCAACCTCTCCTGGCAGTTATAGACCAATAGCACTCACAAATTGTCTCGCAAAATCTTTTGAACGTGTCATGAATATTTATTAGGTTAATGTTTGTGCTCGAATCCCGTGAACTTTTGGACATCCACCAGTGTGGATTCAGGAAGGCGTGTTCAACAACCGACCATCTTGTCCGCCTTGAAAACACTGTACATAGAAGCATTCATACACAAGCAACACTGTCTGGCAGTATTCTTCGACTTGGAAAAGGCTTATGATACTACTGGAGGTTCGGGACTCTTCGGGACCAAGTGGACCTAGGTGAAAGACTTTCTTTCAGACCGTTCATTTCATGTACGCCTAGGTTGCACACTTCCTAAAAAATTCGTTCAGGAGAATGGGGTTCCGCAGGGTGGCATTCTAAGTACCACACTCTTTATAGTAAAAATGAATTCCACACCAAAAATAATTCCAAATTCCATTATGTATTCCGCATATACATGACCTTCAAATAGCGTGCACATCCTCCAGCCTATTAACCTGTGAGCGACCGATACAACTAAATTCAAACAGACTTGCAGTTTGGGCAAATAGAAATCGGTTCAAGTTCTCTCCACAAAACACAGTAGCAGTTCTTTTCTCACTCAAAGGAGGTTTTCAGAGTGATCCTACCTTGCACCTAAATGAAATGATACTTCTGGTAAAAAAGAACATAATTTTTTAGGTATAACTTTCGACAAAAAGCTTACATTTCTACTGCACATAAATACGCTGAAAAAGAAAGCGTCACAATCTCTAAACATACTCACAGTGCTGTCAAGGAAACGTTGAGGGTCTGATAGAGCATGCCTCCTGCAGATTTATTGCTCATTGGCACGGTCATCCTTAGAATATGGAAGCATTGTTTACGGTTCAGCAAGACCGTCATACCTAAAAAAAAAATGGGATCTAGTTCATAATTCGGGCCTTTGACTCTCGTGCGGCGCATGCAAAACATCTGCCATAGTCAGCCTCCATGTAGAAACAAGTGAACCTCCTCTAGAAGTTAGAAGAACCACTCTGACTTATTCTTATATCCTTAAAATAAGGTCTCTACCAAAACACATCTGCTACCCAATTGTAATGAACTGTCCTTCCAGAATAATATTCAACAACAAACTGCAACCCACCATCTCTATTCTTGCGATTTGAAGATATGTGCCAGGATCTCGACGTACTGGACACATTACCTGGTGTTGTACAAAGGTGAGATTCACTACCTCCATGGTACAATTTTCCTGCAATATGTGATGTCACTCTTACACCATTCCACAAAAAAACGAACTCCACAAGAACATATCTTACAGGAATTCCTAGCACTCGAGGAAAAATAGAGGGGCTTCTTGATTATGACACTGATGGTTCAAAAACAAATGTGTACGTTGGAAGCGCAGTAGTACGAAGCAAGTGGGAGGAAACAGTACAACTTCCAAAGTGTGCACCCATCTTCACTGTCGAATTTTACGCAGTCTCCTTGACCGTAGAAAAAATAGTAAATGAGAACCTCACAAACAGCATTATTTACACAGGCTCGGTAAGCGTACTTATAGCTCTCCATTCCAGAAGTGCAATCACTCCATTGCTTGGTGGCATCATACACAACATAACAGCAGCCATAACTCAATGACAAAACATAAAACTCTGCTGGATACCGAGTCATGTTGGAATTAAAGGCAACGAGAGAGCAGACTTTTGTGCTGCTCAAGCTGGTGGCAAGCAGATAAAAGGCCTAAATGTACCCTTTAAGGTTTGCATGAGCATGGTACGCCATAAATTAAGAAAAAAATGGCAGTTGGCTTAGAACAACGAAGTAAACAACAAACTGCACTTGGTAAAACTAGTTTTAGGCGAATGGAAGTCATGTTTCCACCAGGAGCGTTTTATTGAAAATATTCTATGTGTCCGTATAGTCCACACACACCTCACACACAACTTTCTTTTGAGAAAAAATGGCAAACCAATTTGTGAAAAATGAGGAGATGAACTAACAGTTACTCACATTTTGTACTCATGCAAAGAACTTGAAAAGCTAAGGAAAAAATATTTTACTCAGTTTTATAACACATTCCTTTGCGCCCCATGTTGCTCTTGGGTGAAGGTGCAATTGTTGACACGTCTTGTGTTTTTAGCTTTTTAAGAGAAGCAAGTTTTCTCAGCAGACTGAATTTTTATCAACTGATTCGCTAAATTCTTTGATATACCTCGGCCACCTTCTCATTCCTGAGAAGAAGGCAGATGTTTTGTTTTACTGGTTGGGAGGCTCTACATCCTTGCGCAGCCAAGAATGCTTGGTGAGGCTACCCGACCTTTTTTAAAGCTATTAATATTAGCCATTCATAAAAATTTTTCTTGTTTTAGCATTAGGCAATAGAAAACAACGTTTTACGCTCTCTACACCACCGATAATTAATATGTCTAAAAAGTTCAGCAGAGAACCATTTCCCCCTATGTGCCATAAAATCGAACACAACACAGATCTCGCTCCAGCCTTGCGATCCAGTGAGCAGCTCGCAGTGAAGTAAAAATGAAGGCGCTTTAAGAAAGCCGTGCGTGAACATTTCGCTCCGGTCTTGTGATGCAGTGAAAGGCTCGCAAGAAGCCGATATGCAAATGTCTGGCGTAACTCTAAGCGACATGGGTGTGCAGTGGTCGTGACTCGCGAATGTGGACGTTGCGTTTTTCTTCTCTGGAAGAGGGAATTTTTGAACGGATATGTTTGGCAGAATCTGACTGATTGGTGCACAAACAGTTTTGAGCAAAGCAAGATTTTGCGACCAATGTTTTGCGTTCTGTGCATCACGTGGGCAATAGTATGTGTGGAATATTTTAAACCATTTGCAGCTGACCTAATGCTCAATGCCTTGTACTGATGTAGTTTGGACATGCTGGCAGTCAGCTATTTGTCATTAATACTGTAATTATTGCTGCAGGTAGTTATTTTTGCCTCACGGTGTGCGTCCCTAGCATGTATGCAAGCTACAAACCAAAGTAGTATGCTTGTCGAATGCCAGTAGTCAAAATTTAGTTCCAGTGTACATGAGTATTTATCAGACCACACGGAGGTCACAAATAAAAATTTGTACTGAGCCTTTCTGCTTTGTCTCTATAGGTCATGGTGCAAAAAGTGATAGGCGTACTGCACTGCACATATTTTCCTTAAAGTTGACTCGCTGTTGGTACATACACCTCACTAGTTAGTGAACTTAGTACCCTTTCTTCGTGCTTTTGGAATTTTTATGTGATTATAGGACCTTTAAAGTAACGAGACAAAAATACCACCTGCTGCGTTTTTATCAGTTTATATCATGTGTGGTATAGGTGTCGTTTGTTAACCTTGTTAACTCAATTCCTCCTTGTGTTGGCTGCAAGATAGTTTGTTCTCGTGCGGGTCACGTCTGCACCTACAAGATTGACACAGTATCCATGACCTCGTGGTCAGCTGATTGCTCTCGGTGAAATTTTGTTCACATTTGTTGCGTTATTGGCTAAGGTCTTGATTTTAGGTTTGAAAAATACGCCACAATGACATCAGTTAAGCTCTGTATAGCATCCTGCTTGAGCTTTGCTATCTAGCACTGTGATGTGACAAAGGCAGCTTGGACAGACCATCAAACGCCATAACAATTTCACTGACGTTTTTCTCACAGGAAAATACATGTGGGGAGTTGAAATTGTGTAAAACACCCATTTTACTGCAGCGATATGGCCTGCTACTACTTTCTGTACCATTTGGTGTAACTAATTTTGGCAATTCTCCAATCTTCGTTTCATGATATGAAATGAACTGAATAACAAAAATATTTGCTTCAAACTCGAAGTTCAAAATATTCTCACACCCCTACTTTTCATAGCTTTTCGAACTGTCATTATCCTAATTTCAACCCTTTTTGTTACCCTCCAAGTTTTCACCCCATAGTGAGTCTTATACTTTCTCCTGAAGGGATACTGGTAACCTGCTTGCTATTCATAACCTGGGAGTGCCTGCCAAATCCACTCCACCCAATTCTTATTCTCAAAGTTTCACTCTCGTGGCCCGGGTCAGCAGTTACTACCTGCCCTCAGTGGCTATTTTCCGTGACAGCTTCCAATGCTCTCCTGCCTCTCGTAACATGTTGTGCAGTTCCGAGACTTTCGAACATTACTAAAGATTTCTTCATGTCAAGTTTTATACCCACCGTTCTGCTGTGCCTGTCCAGGTCCTCGATCGTGCTTTGTAATTCGTTCCCTGCGGACTTATCAAAACAAATATGCCATCAGAAAATCAAAGAATAATAAATTATTCTCCATTAACTATTATCTCGAAGTCTACCGAGTGCCGCCGCAGTGGCTCAGTGATTATGGCACTTGGCCGCTGACCCGAAAGACGCTGGTTCGATCTCAGCCGCGGCGGTAGAATTTCGATGGAGGTGAAATTCAGAAACCCGTATACTATGCAATGTCAGTGCACGTTAAAGAACCCCGGGTGGTCAAAATTTCCAGAGCTCTCCACTACGCCCTCCCTCTTAGCCCGAGTCGCTTTGGGACGTTGAACGCCCATAAACCATAAACCTAATTCTTCCTCATCTAGTTCTCTGAATACCTCCTGTATATATGGGGTAAATAGTAATGGGGAGATCGTGTCTCACTGCCCCGACATGCATCTCCGTTTGCGATTTTGTTACTTTGCATACAGAGGGGTGTGGTGGCTGTGCAGGCGCTATAGACATTTGCCAGTGCCTTTATATATATGTCTCTTCTGCACCCTGGTTCTGCAATGCCTCCGTCACTGCTGAGGTTTCGACTCAGCCTTCCCTTAGTAACCTTAGGTAGAAAGAAGTCAAGAAGATGGGATGCTTGACAACACAAGACAAAATGAACAGTGGTCGAAGGGAAGCTTTAGTCTGTTTGATAAGAAGGCTAGTCTTCGTCTAGACAAGTGCGGCCATGGGTACGTGTTAAGGTTTTCACTCCAAGGAGGAATCTAAACAAACATTCTCCGAGAAGAAATCTGAAGTAATGTCCATGAATACTGGCTCTTGTTTCCTAGCACTTCATACTTGCACCAGAACTGTTGCATGTGCTCTTGGCATGTGAGGTGACGTAAAGTCTAATTCTGCAAGCAAACAAATTTTTTCTGATGCTAAGAGAAGTTCATTTGCCCATATATTGAACGGGCAGGTATTTAAAAACGTAATAAATTGATCTGATGTTTATTGGAATCCGTCAAGGGGGAGTAGATTTGTAGATTAGCATCCACCCGAGTGAAGCTATACGGCTACAAAGGAAAGCTGTACAGCTTCCACTGAAACTTCTCAGATATTTCAGAGCCCTTTTAATGAATGCCTGAAAGTGATAAATCCATCACACTAGTAACTTGCTATACCGTATCATTTTGGTTGACATTGGACATTTCTAGCATACCAGAGACGTATTGGCATATCCAAAGGATAAAGCACTTCTCGTTTCCGTGGTTCTGTCGGGAACTGCGTGCAGCCCCAGAGTCATCTCCTGCAGCGTCCTACGCAATTTCTCTTGCACGCAAAGTACACTTTGCCCGAGCAGTTTGAAAATTTGGCCATACCGATCTTAATCATATGGCCTTTTTTGCTCATCTAGCCCCTTGATGCTTATCCACTAATGAGAACTCCCCATTTAACTACGACCTGTGGTGTGAATTTGTTCCGCCATCCAAAAGGACTGCCCTGCCCTGCCAACAGAGCACATTGCCGCAGACCACAATGGATTACCCGTGACATCATCAAGACGTTTTGTCACAAAAGAGCCCTGTTTAAAAGCAAAACTCAAGTGTCCCGCCAGTCATCAACAAGCTAAGTCACTCCAGCGCTCTCTGAAGGCTGCAGCGAATTTGGCCCACACAGCTTATGCCAAAGAAGTTGCTCTCAAGGCCAAGGACCGCGCTAAGCTCTTTTGGTCCTAAGTGCACAAGGTGTAGTCCAGTTCCCACAAACATTGTTTTCTCCACAATCAACGTGTCATCAACGAGCCTTCAGCCACAGCCAACTTACTTAGTTCTCACTTCTCATCCTCATACAGTTCCACTACCTCCTCTCTCGAACCGGATAGCCTAGTCCAATTTTCCGAATCCTCCATTCCTGAATGACAAGAATCTGTGGTCCAGAGGCTTTCTGAACCCTGTAATCCACACTTGTGCTGCCCCGGTTGGAGTTTTGCGTCTCCGTATGAAATCCGCACGTAGTTCACCTCTCCAAACGACTCGAAAGCATGCAAAGACGGGCCACGAGCTTGTTGTGCGCTAGGCTTGATCCCCTGCAACACTACGTAACCAGGCTCAAGAAAATGGGGTGGCGGACCTTCGAGCACCTCCTTTTTTCAGCGCTGGACGGCTCCACTCCACAATGAGGCGTTATAAGCGCTCTGGGCAGCCCGAGCCCATGCACACCCGTAAGTTCTCCCATGAGCATTCTGTTGTTCCGGCAGTGATAACTAGACTTATTGGCGGTCCACAGGCCCTGCAGACGCCCCTCCCTGTGCACCGTGAGGAGTTACAGCATCTCACCGAACACCTGCACTGACGCTTTGTACACATTGTATGCGTGCATGTGTGTGTTTGGTTGTGTATGTGCACATGTGTGCTTGTGCATGCGTGTGCGTTCATGTATGCAGTTAGCTGACTGGCGCACTACATATGGGTTTTAACCTTTCAGTCCAGCCTTGCACGCTGCTTTACGCCTTCTCTTTAGTTTCATTTTTCCTTTTGTATGTGCAAAAAAGGTTATGATTACTAGTGTGGTCAATAACATCGACCAAGAATCTTGTCACCATATGCGTGTTCACTGTACGATCTTGCGCGGCTGCCTAGCAACCAAAGTTACTACCCGAGCTTGCCCTAGTTCTGGGCTAAGCTCGGGTAAGTTCGGAGAAGCATTGCACCAGCTGCGTGAGAGACCGCCCGGGAAGAGCAACATGGGTTGCACTATACTCACCGTTGGGTATGACAGAAACAGTCACCTGCATATCACTTAATCACTTACCAGGGGCATATATCACTTAATTGTTCCGCCGCGGCACTGGTAGTCATATGAGGACTCGCTGCTTTCTGTGAATGTTAAGTTGAGAATGATCAATTCTGCATATATGGGCATTAACCCACTAAAGATATTGTATCATCCTTACGGCGGAGCTTAAGCGTCCTCTGCAATTGAAGATCGACACCTGCTTTTTGCACATCTACTTGGTTTAACTACGTTAAACTCCTACCATCATCATCATCATTATTATTATTATTATTATTATTATTATTATTATTATTATTATTATTATTATTATTATTATTATTAAATTAGGCAAGCTGCTCCTGTCCCAACTTCTCTTCTCTCCCTGCCTACTGTGCTGCTTCTTTCAGTCTGCTTGTTGCAGGTTGACACTTGATTCCGGCAACCCGTTCATACTTTCAAATCGCATATGTGTAGCTCCTCTGCCTTCCTGCTGCCTTTCTTCATGCTCTGCACAGGTATCTTGCTCCCTTTGACTCCTTTCATTTGTTTCCTCTTCCACTGCTGCATCAGCGGCTTCTTCCAAGGTTGGGACCCAAACCATGAAAGAGGTACACGCCCTTACGTGAACCTTTTGTTCCGGTAGCGCAGGCCATTTAGGAACTGCGTCTGCAACTGCTAGCCCAAAAATTCTTTGCGAGCTTCCTGCTTGGTGCTAGACTCCGAGCCCTGGTCCGGGGCTAAGGTGCACAGCATTGCCCATTGCACGGGGCCAGCTCGCGAATGACTGCACGTCCTCACACACGTTCTGTATGGCCAACAGACACTTCTGAAATTTAACGTATTCCGGCTGGGCGTCAAACCTCTTTATCGCTAGCATTTTGAAGTCAGTGAATTTTGCTGCCAAAGCTACGGCCCCGTCATGCCATGAAAATCTGTACGCAGCTCCATCCGTCTTTGCAGCGCATGATCCCCGTCAGCTGTGCTTCAGTCCATTTGCCAAGATTCTTGACTAGCTCTAGCATGTGGAGGATACCTCCAGATTGAACCAATTCTCATCGCCGGTAAAGCAGAAATCATTCCCTCTAATGTCATTGCGTTCACCCCTAACATGTTTGCTCAGACATCCACAGCCATGGTGCCTTGTTTCCGCTCTGTTGTGAGGGTGAAGTCTCAAGCTTGAGCTCTGCTGTTTAAATTAAGTGGGTCCGACCGGTGCCACCATTTGTGTCGGCCTCGGTCAGGGTTGCGTCATGCTTCGAGGGTCCACACAGAGTTGAAGGGAAATGAAACATGAGACTGCATAACAGAGAAAACAGGTTCAACGATTCAGGAGGTGGCCGGCTTGTCGTTGCTTGCAGGCAAGGTGACTGTTGCCCAGCAGGAAGACGGTCAGGATGGCAGAAAGAATCCCGGTCTCGTAGCTGCTGCCTCGCCCACGACGAAAGTGGGCACAGCTGCTGAACTTCTCCTATGGCGTGTAGGGCGTGTCTGACCAGACCAGAGCCGGAATGGGCGGCGAGCTATTTGAGAGGGCCAACGCTCGTGATTTTATAGCTCTCTTTTGGCACTATTTGTTTTTTCTCTCCCATACCTCGACCTTAATGTCCATTGCCGACGTGTGTTGAGTCACATGCACTGGAGTTTACACCTCCTGTGCAGCATCTGAACATCCGTTGTTGACTTGCAGTGAGTCATCGCCTATGCTGGGGCACTCACAATCTTTTCTAAACATTTGACGTCTATTGTTAACCTACGGTAAGCCACAAATTGTTTCCATTCCGCGCCGTACCTTATCGCGTTCATTGTTGACGAGTGCTCTGTCACCGAAGCAGGGGTAGCGACTGACATTCTTCCAAAAGTCGAGCAAGTTTTTGGCTTATTTGGTGATACAACCACCTTCATGAAACTAGATGCAACCGCAGGCTTCCGCCAAGTGAAGTTCTCCGAGTCCTAGGAGCTGACTGGCTTCATCACCTCACTCATTCGGCCAGTATATACACTTTTGCCGTCTGTCCTTTAACATCACTTCCATACAAATGGACAAGTAAATGGACAGAATCCTTGAAAGCCAACAAGGGGTGGTGAACAGCACTGATGATGTTCTTGTTTTCTGACGCACCTGCCAGGAACATGACACTATAGCTGCGCCAAGTATTCTCATGGCTAAAAAAGGCTGGCATTTTGCTCAAGTAGAAAATTGCTGTTTCAGGGTGTCTGAGGTCTCCTTTCATGGAATCATTCTCGGCTGAAGGGATCAGGCGAAACGCAGCCAAGGTCGAGGCGGTCAAAACCATGGAAGCTCCTAAGGAACATTACAGGGGTCAAGACGACTGCAGGGAATGGTTAATATCTGAGCCAGATTCTTGCCATGCAACTCAGACGTCGCAGATTCAGTCCAAACTGCCTTGAGCAAGTCTGCTTGTTGGATCAGGCAGCAATGACGAGAGAGCACTGACTACAGTTAAGGAACTCTCAATGCCAGGTCGATGCACGACTGAGTACCATCCGGCATACATCACTGCAGTTTCCGCAGACGCGAGTTCTTTTGGACTTCATGCACTCTTGTTGCAGACGCAAGCCTCAGGAGAACGTTGACCAGTTGCTTTTGTTTTGAGGTCACAGTGAGACGGAAGCGGAAGCTTTTCCTATGACATAGGCTACTCAGCATTTCGATGAGTTTGCCTGGGGAATAAATTTCGACATTGAAAACCACCATCTGCTACTAGTTTCCCTCTTCGGTAATATGAAGTTATACGTGTTCACCCTTCAAATATAGAGGCTGAAGCTGAAGACAATGCAATATCAATTCAGGATGCCACATGTACCTGAAAAACTCCTGGCCATGGCAGACACCCTATCACGCATTACTACGAAGACAGCTAATCTTTTGGACAATGTAGAACTATTTGAAATGCAAGTAGTGTTCTGCTATTTGGATGTCCTACTCCCAAACCTAAGGTATATGTGTCGAGCATACGACTGAGATGGCAAGTGCAGGGCACTCATAACTTTCTGCCAGTATTGGTGCCCGTAGAAATCCAAGATGCTGTTGCATCTCATGAAGTATGTCTCGGTGGAAAAGGGTGCTTGCGTAGGCATCCCATTTGCACTTTGGGACTACATCTGGGGGACTACATCTCAAACAAACACTCACAAATTACTTTTAATACAGAAAAAAGCTGTGCGCCAAATTGCAGATGCCCTATACGATGCCCACACGAGGGATTTATTTCAGTCACTTAATCTCCTTTCTGTTAGGTATTCATGCATATTTAATCTGCTTATAAAGTGCAAAAGCAGTTTAAACACATCACCGCTCGGAACTTGGTCATGATTTCGCCCCTTCTTACGCAGCCTTTTATTCTGCTCTGCACCACCCCACCGCCTTCCTGCTTCAACTATCCCCTTGGATTCTTCGATTTCATCGACTCACCTTGGAACCCTTCCGTCACCGTCCACGAAGAACTTGAAACCTGCCTTCCACCGCCGTTCCAGCCGCTTGTCAAGTACGACACCTGGCAACCTGGCGGAACTATCAGCGCGGGAGATACGCATCGACTACAAAAGACGCATCTGCTCTGGAGCCACTTGGGGCACATCACCGCTCGGAACTTGGTCATGATTTCGCCCCTTCTTACGCAGCCTTTTATTCTGCTCTGCACCACCCCACCGCCTTCCTGCTTCAACTATCCCCTTGGATTCTTCGATTTCATCGACTCACCTTGGAACCCTTCCGTCACCGTCCACGAAGAACTTGAAACCTGCCTTCCACCGCCGTTCCAGCCGCTTGTCAAGTACGACACCTGGCAACCTGGCGGAACTATCAGCGCGGGAGATACGCATCGACTACAAAAGACGCATCTGCTCTGGAGCCACTTGGGGCACATCACCGCTCGGAACTTGGTCATGATTTCGCCCCTTCTTACGCAGCCTTTTATTCTGCTCTGCACCACCCCACCGCCTTCCTGCTTCAACTATCCCCTTGGATTCTTCGATTTCATCGACTCACCTTGGAACCCTTCCGTCACCGTCCACGAAGAACTTGAAACCTGCCTTCCACCGCCGTTCCAGCCGCTTGTCAAGTACGACACCTGGCAACCTGGCGGAACTATCAGCGCGGGAGATACGCATCGACTACAAAAGACGCATCTGCTCTGGAGCCACTTGGGGCACATCACCGCTCGGAACTTGGTCATGATTTCGCCCCTTCTTACGCAGCCTTTTATTCTGCTCTGCACCACCCCACCGCCTTCCTGCTTCAACTATCCCCTTGGATTCTTCGATTTCATCGACTCACCTTGGAACCCTTCCGTCACCGTCCACGAAGAACTTGAAACCTGCCTTCCACCGCCGTTCCAGCCGCTTGTCAAGTACGACACCTGGCAACCTGGCGGAACTATCAGCGCGGGAGATACGCATCGACTACAAAAGACGCATCTGCTCTGGAGCCACTTGGGGCACATCACCGCTCGGAACTTGGTCATGATTTCGCCCCTTCTTACGCAGCGCTTTTATTCTGCTCTGCACCACCCCACCGCCTTCCTGCTTCAACTATCCCCTTGGATTCTTCGATTTCATCGACTCACCTTGGAACCCTTCCGTCACCGTCCACGAAGAACTTGAAACCTGCCTTCCACCGCCGTTCCAGCCGCTTGTCAAGTACGACACCTGGCAACCTGGCGGAACTATCAGCGCGGGAGATACGCATCGACTACAAAAGACGCATCTGCTCTGGAGCCACTTGGGGCACAACACCGCTCGGAACTTGGTCATGATTTCGCCCCTTCTTACGCAGCCTTTTATTCTGCTCTGCACCACCCCACCGCCTTCCTGCTTCAACTGTCCCCTTGGATTCTTCGATTTCATCGACTCACCTTGGAACCCTTCCGTCCCCGTCCACGAAGAACTTGAAACCGGCCTTCCACCGCCGTTCCAGCCGCTTGTCAAGTACGACACCTGGCAACCTGACGGAACTATCAGCGCGGGAGATACGCATCGACTACAAAAGACGCATCTGCTCTGGAGCCACTTGGGGCACATCACCACTAGGAACTTGGTCATGATTTCGCCCCTTCTTACGCAGCCTTTTATTCTGCTCTGCACCACCCCACCGCCTTCCTGCTTCAACTGTCCCTTTGGATTCTTCGATTTCATCGACTCACCTTGGAACCCTTCCGTCCCCGTCCACGAAGAACTTGAAACCGGCCTTCCACCGCCGTTCCAGCCGCTTGTCAAGTACGACACCTGGCAACCTGGCGGAACTATCAGCGCGGGAGATACGCATCGACTACAAAAGACGCATCTGCTCTGGAGCCACTTGGGGCACATCACCACTAGGAACTTGGTCAGGATTTCGCCCCTTCTTACGCAGCCTTTTATTCTGCTCTGCACCACCCCACCGCCTTCCTGCTTCAACTGTCCCCTTGGATTCTTCGATTTCATCGACTCACCTTGGAACCCTTCCGTCACCGTCCACGAAGAACTTGAAACCTGCCTTCCACCGCCGTTCCAGCCGCTTGTCAAGTACGACACCTGGCAACCCGGCGGAACTATCAGCGCGGGAGATACGCATCGACTACAAAAGACGCATCTGCTCTGGAGCCACTTGGGGCACATCACCGCTCGGAACTTGGTCATGATTTCGCCCCTTCTTACACAGCCTTTTATTCTGCTCTGCACCACCCCACCGCCTTCCTGCTTCAACTGTCCCTTTGGATTCTTCGATTTCATCGACTCACCTTGGAACCCTTCCGTCCCCGTCCACGAAGAACTTGAAACCTGCCTTCCACCGCCGTTCCAGCCGCTTGTCAAGTACGACACTTGGCAACCTGACGGAACTATCAGCGCGGGAGATACGCATCGACTACAAAAGACGCATCTGCTCTGGAGCCACTTGGGGCACAACACCACTCGGAACTTGGTCATGATTTCGCCCCTTCTTACGCAGCCTTTTATTCTGCTCTGCACCACCCCACCGCCTTCCTGCTTCAACTGTCCCTTTGGATTCTTCGATTTCATCGACTCACCTTGGAACCCTTCCGTCCCCGTCCACGAAGAACTTGAAACCGGCCTTCCACCGCCGTTCCAGCCGCTTGTCAAGTACGACACCTGGCAACCTGACGGAACTATCAGCGCGGGAGATACGCATCGACTACAAAAGACGCATCTGCTCTGGAGCCACTTGGGGCACAACACCACTCGGAACTTGGTCATGATTTCGCCCCTTCTTACACAGCCTTTTATTCTGCTCTGCACCACCCCACCGCCTTCCTGCTTCAACTGTCCCTTTGGATTCTTCGATTTCATCGACTCACCTTGGAACCCTTCCGTCCCCGTCCACGAAGAACTTGAAACCGGCCTTCCACCGCCGTTCCAGCCGCTTGTCAAGTACGACACCTGGCAACCTGACGGAACTATCAGCGCGGGAGATACGCATCGACTACAAAAGACGCATCTGCTCTGGAGCCACTTGGGGCACAACACCACTCGGAACTTGGTCATGATTTCGCCCCTTCTTACGCAGCCTTTTATTCTGCTCTGCACCACCCCACCGCCTTCCTGCTTCAACTGTCCCTTTGGATTCTTCGATTTCATCGACTCACCTTGGAACCCTTCCGTCCCCGTCCACGAAGAACTTGAAACCGGCCTTCCACCGCCGTTCCAGCCGCTTGTCAAGTACGACACTTGGCAACCTGACGGAACTATCAGCGCGGGAGATACGCATCGACTACAAAAGACGCATCTGCTCTGGAGCCACTTGGGGCACAACACTACTCGGAACTTGGTCATGATTTCGCCCCTTCTTACGCAGCCTTTTATTCTGCTCTGCACCACCCCACCGCCTTCCTGCTTCAACTGTCCCTTTGGATTCTTCGATTTCATCGACTCACCTTGGAACCCTTCCGTCCCCGTCCACGAAGAACTTGAAACCGGCCTTCCACCGCCGTTCCAGCCGCTTGTCAAGTACGACACTTGGCAACCTGACGGAACTATCAGCGCGGGAGATACGCATCGACTACAAAAGACGCATCTGCTCTGGAGCCACTTGGGGCACAACACCACTCGGAACTTGGTCATGATTTCGCCCCTTCTTACGCAGCCTTTTATTCTGCTCTGCACCACCCCACCGCCTTCCTGCTTCAACTGTCCCTTTGGATTCTTCGATTTCATCGACTCACCTTGGAACCCTTCCGTCCCCGTCCACGAAGAACTTGAAACCGGCCTTCCACCGCCGTTCCAGCCGCTTGTCAAGTACGACACTTGGCAACCTGACGGAACTATCAGCGCGGGAGATACGCATCGACTACAAAAGACGCATCTGCTCTGGAGCCACTTGGGGCACAACACTACTCGGAACTTGGTCATGATTTCGCCCCTTCTTACGCAGCCTTTTATTCTGCTCTGCACCACCCCACCGCCTTCCTGCTTCAACTGTCCCTTTGGATTCTTCGATTTCATCGACTCACCTTGGAACCCTTCCGTCCCCGTCCACGAAGAACTTGAAACCGGCCTTCCACCGCCGTTCCAGCCGCTTGTCAAGTACGACACCTGGCAACCTGACGGAACTATCAGCGCGGGAGATACGCATCGACTACAAAAGACGCATCTGCTCTGGAGCCACTTGGGGCACAACACCACTCGGAACTTGGTCATGATTTCGCCCCTTCTTACACAGCCTTTCATTCTGCTCGGCACCACCCCACCGCCTTCCTGCTTCAACTGTCCCTTTGGATTCTTCGATTTCATCGACTCACCTTGGAACCCTTCCGTCCCCGTCCACGAAGAACTTGAAACCGGCCTTCCACCGCCGTTCCAGCCGCTTGTCAAGTACGACACTTGGCAACCTGGCGGAACTATCAGCGCGGGAGATACGCATCGACTACAAAAGACGCATCTGCTCTGGAGCCACTTGGGGCACATCACCGCTCGGAACTTGGTCATGATTTCGCCCCTTCTTACGCAGCCTTTTATTCTGCTCTGCACCACCCCACCGCCTTCCTGCTTCAACTGTCCCCTTGGATTCTTCGATTTCATCGACTCACCTTGGAACCCTTCCGTCCCCGTCCACGAAGAACTTGAAACCTGCCTTCCACCGCCGTTCCAGCCGCTTGTCAAGTACGACACCTGGCAACCTGGCGGAACTATCAGCGCGGGAGATACGCATCGACTACAAAAGACGCATCTGCTCTGGAGCCACTTGGGGCACATCACCACTCGGAACTTGGTAAGGATTTCGCCCCTTCTTACGCAGCCTTTTATTCTGCTCTGCACCACCCCACCGCCTTCCTGCTTCAACTGTCCCCTTGGATTCTTCGATTTCATCGACTCACCTTGGAACCCTTCCGTCACCGTCCCCGAAGAACTTGAAACCTGCCTTCCACCGCCGTTCCAGCCGCTTGTCAAGTACGACACCTGGCAACCTGGCGGAACTATCAGCGCGGGAGATACGCATCGACTACAAAAGACGCATCTGCTCTGGAGCCACTTGGGGCACATCACCACTCGGAACTTGGTCATGATTTCGCCCCTTCTTACGCAGCCTTTTATTCTGCTCTGCACCACCCCACCGCCTTCCTGCTTCAACTGTCCCCTTGGATTCTTCGATTTCATCGACTCACCTTGGAACCCTTCCGTCACCGTCCACGAAGAACTTGAAACCTGCCTTCCACCGCCGTTCCAGCCGCTTGTCAAGTACGACACCTGGCAACCTGGCGGAACTATCAGCGCGGGAGATACGCATCGACTACAAAAGACGCATCTGCTCTGGAGCCACTTGGGGCACATCACCGCTCGGAACTTGGTCATGATTTCGCCCCTTCTTACGCAGGTTAGTTACCTGCCGTCCTCGGCATCGTTCCGTTCAAATGACCCGTTCTTGCTCGCGGTGGCGTGCCCCCCTACAATGCTTAATTGTTGTCGCCGAATGCTTCGCCTGTCATGTTTCTACTACTTTAATGCATTCCTTGTTTTTTTATGCTTGTTCAGTCAGGTGATATTGAACTTAACCCTGGGCCCCCTGTGTCATTAGAGGATATTTCTGAAGCTTTCGCTCGCCTCGAGCAATCTCATGCCACAATAATTGCCGAGTTGTCAGCTCTTCGTGGTGCGCAGTCTAACATAGAAGAAACTGTCAATCGTCTGTCGCTGCGTGTCGATGATTTGGAAAGAAATATTGGGAATGTTCAATCGAGTAGCCCCTGCCCGCACAATAATACAAGCCAGAACAGTACTAAGCTTACGTTTGAAATCAAACAGCTCGCCGAAAAATGTGATGACGCGGAGAACCGCCTCCGCAGGTCGATCCTTATCTTTTTTGGAATTTCGGATGTAAGAGAAGAAACGTGGGCGCAATCGGAAGAACATGTAGTTTCCTTCTGCCGGGACAAACTTTCTGTGTCAATTGATCCGGCTGACATTGAGCGCGCGCACCGAATGGGTCGTTACACGGAAGCAAAGAAACGCCCCATTATTGTAAAATTTGCGCATTTCAAAACCAAATCCTTAATACTTTCAGCAACATCTATGCTTAAAAATTCGGGGTATACCGTTCGCGAAGATTATTCAGCCCGTGTCAGATTGGCCCGGAAAAAACTTTTTGCGTATGCTCAGCAAACTAGACCTACATTCAAGATACGTTTCAACAAACTTATTATTGGTAGCAAGCAATACGTCTACAATGACACAACCGATACTGTAACAGAGCTATCGTCATCATAGCCATCACCACCACCTGTTTTCCGCTCACTACGTGCCAATCCTCGTCAATCATCATTTGCTGACAGAAATGCGCGGTCTTCTAAGAACATGACTCTAATATTGACAAATATCCGCAGTTGCCTCCCAAAGAAAGAAGCAATAGGGTCCCTTCTTGCAGATAGTTCCGCGGACATTGCTATTTTCACCGAGTCTTGGCTAACTGCAGATATCGAGGACACAGAACTTCTTTCCGACACGAAACCTTTTATTGCTTACAGGCGCGACAGAGCGGGAAGAAGGGGTGGTGGCGTTCTCGTTCTCTCGAAATCAGAATTGCATACATCCCCGTCCATGTTAGTTCCTCTCACGAGATACTTTGCGTTAAACTGGCCCTTCCTAGCTGTACAAACATTATTGTTGCTTGTTATCGGCCTCCTAATTGCGACTCCTCCTTTCTTACCGACCTTCACTCCGTCCTACTTGATCTGCCCTCTCGGTTTGTCCATGCGAACTTCCTACTTTGTGGAGACTAACTTTCCCGATATCGACTGGGAAACCTTGTCAGCACGGTCCGGTCCGTCGATCAATTTTATTGACTTAGTCCTCACGTTTAACTTCACCCAGACAGTTAAAGTGCCTACTCGTGGCGACAACATTCTAGATCTTGTTCTCGCTTCCAAACCGGAGTTAATTGAGTCATTAACAAGCATCACTGGTCTAAGTGATCACGAGGTGCTTGTGTTCAATTTTTCCGTTCCCATCCTCACAAAGCAACGCTCCACAAAGTACATCCGCGACTACAATAAAGCAGATTTTCGCACTATTAACCATGAGTTAGAAACTTTTTTCCACCTTTTCCAGCAGGCCGCACCCACTGGATCAGTAGAACAAAACTGGTTGCTCTACATAAATAAAATCTTATCTCTTGTCGAAACCTATGTCCCCCTTTTCTGCATACGTGGTGACTGTAACAAGCCCTGGTATAACAACGCCTTGCGACAGTTAGCAAACAGAAAGAAGCGCCTCTATCGCGCGGCCAAGCACAAATTCTGTAGAAAAATGGGAAACGTACAGCAAATGCCTACATGAATACATTAGCATACTACGACGTTCTAAAAAGAAATTTTTTCACAAAGATCTTGAAAACATTATGCGCGTTAACCCCCAAAAGTTCTGGAATCTGGTCACCCCGTGCAAAAGCCGTACTCAAAACATTTCTTTGGTTAACCATGATGGCTTACATGTTCCTGATATTGAGCGCGCAGATGTCATGAATTCATATTTCTCCTCCGTGTTCACCCACGAACCTGCACTTGGTATTCCCCCAATACCTGCCACTAATTTTTCCCAAATGCCACCAGCTTTTATAACCCATGAGGGTATCGCTAAACTCATCGACAACCTTAAGTTATCAAGCGCTCCTGGGCCAGACAACATAACTGCCAAAATATTGAAGGGCACCGTGAGCATTTCTAGCCGTATTTTGCACATTATTTTTCAGCAGTCTGTTTCAAACGGCGAAATACTAAATGATTGGAAAACTAGTAAAGTAACCCCAATATTTAAGGCAGGCAATCGATCCGATCCTTCTAATTACCGCCCAATTTCATTAACATCTATTCCATGCAAGCTACTGGAGCACATTTTATATTCGCAGATCGCATCACACCTCGACAATAACGCTTTCTTTTATGAAAAACAGCATGGTTTTAGATCAGGCCATTCTTGCGAGTCCCAGCTTTTTGAATTCACCACAGACCTTCACTTAAACTTAGATTCTTCTTTCCAAACTGACGTCATTTACCTAGAGTTCTCCAAAGCCTTCGATCGCGTTCCACATCAGCGTTTAATGGCAAAACTGTCCTGCCTCCACATTAACCCTTTAATCTTGTCATGGATTGACTGCTTCCTCCGCGAACGCTCACAATATACAGTAATAGAGAACCACAGATCGCAAAATACTACAGTCATCTCTGGTGACCCCAGGGATCGGTGCTGGGATCACTCCTTTTTTTGATATTTATAAATGATCTTCCTAATGCCATAGCATCTTGTATCCGCCTCTTCGCAGACGATTGCGTCCTTTACCGCCGCATATCTACTCCCGATGATCACACTCTGCTTCAACGCGACCTAAATCTCATAGAAACCTGGCGTACGTCATGGCTTATGCACCTGAACATTTCCAAATGTAAGTTCATGCATGTATCAAGAAAGCGAAATAACCTCAGCTATCTGTATTCATTAAATTCTACACCACTCTCTGAAACAGAATCATACAGGTATCTTGGAATCATCGTGAACAACAAACTATCATGGTCTGAGCGCATTGCAAAACTTTGTACAGATGCTTCCAAGTTGCTTGGGTTTATCAGACGATCCCTCGCTTTTTCACCCCGTTCTATCCGTCAACTCGCCTACGTAACATTCATCCGTTCGAAACTCGAATATGCCTCGGCGATCTGGAATCTCCATCAGAA
The DNA here is from genome assembly GCA_030143305.2 of Amblyomma americanum. Taxonomy (NCBI): domain Eukaryota; kingdom Metazoa; phylum Arthropoda; class Arachnida; order Ixodida; family Ixodidae; genus Amblyomma; species Amblyomma americanum. Next base: position 53,487 of record JARKHS020008105.1, on the reverse strand, counting down.
ATATCTAATCGATCAGCTTGAAGCCATCCAAAATCGCGCAGCCCGTTTTATCACATCGCAGTATGACAGACGACACAGTATAACTCTTAATCCCTTGATCTTCAACCCCTGGCACTTCGGCGTAAAATTTCACAGCTTTGCCTATTTCACAAATTGTACCATACCTTCCCACAGCTAAGAAATTCTGTATTACACCTGCCGCTTCGCACCTCACGCCGACTTTTCAATTCTTTAAGTTTGCAGCGCATACATGGCTCCACAAACTCATTTAATAAATCCTTTTTACCTAGCTCCATTACATTGTGGAATGACTTACCCGATTCCATAGTTACTGAAGTAGAACCTAATAAATTTAGGCACTTATTAACAGCACATTTTAAGGGCTGAGATATTTTGCCGTGTTTTTGAATGTGTATGCGTCTGTTTTTTGTTTTTTCTTTTTTCCAAGTTGTTCTTGAGTCGCTGTGTCTTAATTAGTGTTGATGCTTGTAATGATGTTAATGTTTAACAAGAACCCTGCACTTTGTATTGATTTTTGTTGTACCATTGTATATGTAACGACTACTCCCCCCCCCCCCCTTATGTAATGCCCTAAACCAAGGGCCTTTAAGGGTAAATAAATGATGATGATGATGAGTATTTTTTAAGAATGTGCAACCTCAAAAATTATTAGAGCTACCATGTTGCATAAGACAAAGAGAAGTATGGGAGTTGCCATTTTCCTGAACCAATAACGGTTTAACAGGCTGCAATAACGTGTACCATTCCTGCTCAATAGCTTTGAAAAAGGACATAGATCTGGACACTGTGTCTAAAAACCAATTGAAAGAATTTTTAATGACGACCGACGGTTTCTGAATATGAAATATGTAACCTGTAGTGTAAACTTCTTTTTTCTTCCAGCACTGCAGTGATATATCAGATATTTGCGTTCAGCATTAATGTATATGCCTGTACATATTCAAAGAAAAGGGGGATGTTGGATCAGATTTCTGCATTTTTTGTTGATTTTGCTTTTATTCTGCTGTGTACAATATTAAACACATGAGCCTACATATTGTCACCGGCGAAAATACAGAGAACAAAGCTGTTCACTCGGGCGAGGTTTGCCAACACCGCCGCGCTCGTTCTGGACAAAGAAGACGTTCGGCCACGCGCTCGGGAACACAGTTCGACCTCCAGGTGGCGCCGGCAGAAAGTCAGCAGCGTGGCATTGCCCCTCCCATCTAAGAAGCATCGACTCGATGCCGCACGCGAGGGGAAGAAAAAAGAAGGCGAAAGGTAATGGCGGGGTTAGGTCCGGGGCTAACGGGAATAAAACGGCTTCATTCGCGCCACGTGGACGACCTCGGACGTCGGGTGTCGAGAGGACCGGACAGTTCCTTGAGGGAGCACCTCGTAGGTCACCGCGCTGAGGCGGCGTAACACCTGGTACGGACCAAAGTAACGGCGGAGAAGCTTCTCGGAGCGCCCTCGCAAACGGATTGGGCTCCACACCCAGACTTGGTCACCGGGTGTGTAAATCACCTCCCTGCGGCGGAGGTTGTAACGCTCGGCGTCGCGTTGTTGTTGGCACCGGATTCGCTGTCGAGCAACTTGGCGAGCAACTTCGGCGTCACGGACAAATTGGTCGACATCCACGACAGAAGAGGGAGTAGGATCCGGAAGAAGCATGGCGTCCAGCATGGTCAAGGCTTCGCGACCGTGCACCAAATGGAAAGGAGTGAAGCGCGTCGTTTCGTGAAGCGCAGTGTTGTACGCGAACGTTATGTAAGGAAGTATCCGGTCCCAGTTCGCGTGGTCATCGTCGACATACATAGAAAGCATATCGGCAATTGTCTTGTTAAGCCGTTCAGTCAGTCCGTTGGTTTGCGGATGGTAAGCTGTTGTCTTTCGATGGCTGGTGCCACTGAGTCGAAGTACCTCGTTCGTAAGTGCCGACGTAAACGGGGTTCCCCTGTCAGTTAATACGACCGTTGGAGCTCCGTGACGAAGCACAATGTTATGAATGAAAAAACTTGCGACTTCGGCGGCGGTACCACGGGGAAGAGCCTCCTTGGTCTCACAGTAGCGGCTGAGATAGTCAGTGGCAACAGCAATGTACCGGTTACCCATGGAAGACGCCGGAAACGGACCGAGTAAGTCCATGCCGACCTGTTGAAATGGGAGGCGCGGGGGATCGATAGGCTGCAGGAGCGCGGCTGGTTTAGTCGGTGGCGTCTTCCGGCGCTGACATTCTCGGCAGGTTCGGACGTAACGGCGGACAACCGCAGCAAGCTTGGGCCAGTAGTACTTGGTGCGTATGCGCGCCAACGTGCGGGAAAACCCGAGATGGCCCGAAGAAAGGTCGTCGTGGCACGCGCGCAGAACTTCGTCACGAAGCGCAGCTGGCACTGCAAGCAGATAGACAGTGTCCGTTGGGCCGCAGTTCTTTTTGTAGAGTACCCCATCGCGCAAGCAAAACGATGACAGTCCGCGCTTGAAGAGCCGAGGTGGAGATGGGGCGATTCCTTCAAGATATTCTATGAGGGGCAGCAGGTCAGAATCGGCCCTTTGTTGTTGGGCAAGGGTGGACGTGGTGAGAGCACCAAGAAAAGCGGAATCGTCGTCGGACTCGTCAGTGGGGCACAGGATTGGGGCGCGGGATAGACAGTCAGCATCGCTGTGTTTCTGGCCAGACTTGTGCACGATGGTGACATCAAATTCTTGTAACCGAAGACTCCATCGAGCAAGCCGCCCCGAGGGATCCTTCAGGTTCACCAACCAACAGAGTGAATGGTGGTCGCTCACGACCCGAAACGGGCGGCCATACAAGTACGGACGAAATTTCGTAACGGCCCACAGCACAGCTAGACATTCCTTTTCCGTTGTGGAATAATTGACTTCTGAACGGTACAAAGTGCGACTGGCGTAAGCAATCACGCGTTCTAGACCATCCTGCCGCTGAACAAGGACCGCGCCGAGGCCAACGTTACTAGCATCAGTGTGCAGTTCAGTGTCGGCCTCTTCGTCGAAGTGGCCAAGCACAGGCGTACACTGCAGACGGGACTTGAGTTCTGTGAAGGCGCTGTCCTGGTCTTGGCCCCAGATGAAGGGTTCAGAATCCTTCGTCAGGCGGGTCAAAGGCTCTGCTAGCCGGGAGAAATTGGGAACAAACCGGCGATAGTACGCGCAGAGGCCCAAGAAACGACGCAGGCTCCGTTTGTCTGTTGGCTTAGGGAAGGCAGGTACGGCGGCCGTCTTTTCGGGATCTGGACTAACACCTCGTGCGCTGACAATGTGACTAAGAAACTTCAGCTCTTGAAATGCAAAGTGACATTTCTCTGGCTTGAGAGAGAGACCAGCGGAACGTATGGCCTCGAAAACAGCACGCAAGCGTTTCAGGTGCTCATCAAACGTGTCAGAGAAGATCACGACATCGTCAAGATATACGAGGCATGTCTGCCACTTCAGACCGGACAGCACGGTGTCCATCATTCGTTGGAACGTGGCAGGGGCCGAGCACAAGCCAAAAGGGAGTACCTTAAACTCGTATAAACCGTCAGGCGTAATAAAGGCGGTCTTCTCTCGGTCGCGTTCGTCGACCTCTATTTGCCAATACCCACTGCGGAGGTCAAGGGATGAAAAGAAGGTGGCATGGCGCAGGCGGTCTAGGGAATCATCAATGCGGGGCAGAGGGTACACATATTTTTTTCGTGACGGTATTCAGGCGCCTGTAATCGACGCAGAACCGGAGGGTGCCATCTTTCTTCGTGACGAGAACAACAGGCGATGCCCAGGGGCTCGTGGAAGGTTGGATGACGTCGTCCTGGAGCATCTGTGTAACTTGGCGGCGGATGGCATCGCGTTCTTTGGAAGACACGCGATAAGGGCGCTGGCAAATTGGACTTTGGTCGTCAGCAACGACAATTCGATGCTTGGTAAGCGGCGTCTGTCGGACCTTGGAAGTTTCCGCAAAACAGTCGCGGAAGGAATAGATTAGGCTTTGCACGCAGTTTTTCTGACTGGCCGAGAGGTGCGGGTTCATGTCAGTCGGAATGGCTGTAGCCGTCGCGTCGGCGAGGTCTGACGTGGTGGATAAAGAGCACTGCCTCGTACACTCTCCAAGGTCGTCAAAATAAGCGACGACTTCTGACTTCGTCAAATGTTGCGGTTCACGAGTAAAGTTCGTGACTAAGATTTCGGTACGACCATTGGCAAGGTCTACTAGGCCTCGGGCGACACAAACTTGCCGAGCGAGTAGCAGGGACATGTTCGCTTCAGCAATGCCAAGAGTGCCGGTGCTGTCAGTACACTCGACTGTGACGAACTTGCTGGCTCGCGGAGGGATTGTTATGTGGTCGTCACATATGCGCAACATTACTTTACAGGGCTCGGTGGTTGTGTTAACGGCTCGCTGGGCGGAAAAAAGATACCATGAGTTCCTGAAGGTTTATGATCGCACCATACTCGTGAAGGAAATCCATGCCCAGTATGAGGTCCTTTGAACAGTCAGCTAACACGGCAAAGGAGCCGGTGAAAGTAAGACCACGGATTTGGATGCGGCAAGTGCAGACGCCGATTGGTGTCACGACATGGCCACCGGCAGTGCGGATCACGGGTCCACACCAAGGCGTCAGAACCTTACGGAGTGTCATGGCTAGCTCCCTGCTCATCACAGAAAAATCAGCGCCGGTATCGACGAGTGCGGTCAGTTCATAACTGTCGACGGTTACTAAAATTTCAGCGGAAACTAATCGTTCGCAGCACGTCGGTGAGGTCGTCGGATCGGGTCGTTGACGCTCGGGCCGTCGCGTCCAATCGTCGGGTGGAGGCTGTTGACTTCGTGCAGCGGCGGCGGCCCTACCCCCGGAGGACGCCGTCTTCAGTTTTCCCGCCGAGGGGACGTGCCTCCGAACTGACCGGAGGTTGAGGGCCGACTGGGCGTAGCAAAGCGCCTCGGGGATGGCGATCGCGAATGTCGCCGCTGTGAGGTCGGGGGCGGCACTTGAGAGTTCAGGTACTCCTCTATGTCCCGCGGTCTTTCACCATAGCGCGGTCGAGGCGCGTCCGGTGGGAATCCTCTCAGACCCATCCGCCGGTACGGGCAATTCCGCAGAACATGGCCGGGCTCCCCGCAGTGGTAGCAGAGCGGACGATCGTTGGACGTTCGCCACACGTACGCTTTGCGGAATGGAGGGCACGGGTCCTGCTGCTGCTCGATGGGACGCACGTAACGATGGGGTGGTGGTTGTTCGGCAACGGGGCGAAACGCTTGCGGCGCCGAGGCAGGTCGGCGCAGGGCGTCGCTGTAGGACATTACGTGCGGCTCCGAAAGGGGTGCTGGGGGTGGCTGCACCGCTCGCCGGATTTCGTCACGGAGAACATCGCCTGTCGAAGGTACGCTTTTTGACGGAGCACTCAAGTGGAGGTGTCGCAGTTCTTCGCGGACAATGCTCCGCACAAGCGCTCGCAGCGCCTCATCCCCGGGGCCTGGCAAGGACGTGCAGTACTGAGCGGCCGCTACATTTGCCTGACGGCCGTATTGGGCACTCAGTTCCTGCAAGGAACGTTCTATGGTCGTCGCTTCCTTGGCAAAGGCGGCGACAGTTCTCGGAGGGTCGCGCATGAGGCCAGCGAACAGCTGCTCCTTTACCCCACGCATAAGGTGCCTCACCTTTGTAGCTTCGGGCATGGCTGGGTCGGCCCGATTGAAGAGGCGGGTCATGTCCTCAATAAACATGGCCACGCTCTCGTTGGACTGGTGTGACCTGGAGCGAAGGGCAAGTTCGGCATTCTCCTTTCGCTCGCTCGAACTGAACGTGGCGAGCACCTCGCGGCGAAAAGCTGCCCAGTTAGAGAAGGACGCCTCGTGGTTCTCGAACCACGTTTTCGCCGAGTCTTGCAGTGCGAAGTACACGTTCAGCAGCTTTCGCTCGTCGTCCCATTGGTTGAATGCGGCCACACGGTCAAAACCGGCCAACCAATCTTCTACATCCTCGAACCGGTCGCCGTGGAAGGATGGTGGCGACCGAGGTGCAAGAAAGACGAACGGCGGGGCACTGCCGAAGGACTGACCTGTCTGGCTGCCAGTGGCGGAAGTCATGGCCCGAGCAGGAATCGTGAGTGGCTCAAATTCGGGTTGCAGGCCTCGCAGGCGACGGCTCGCTTTGTGGACAGGTGTGGCGTCTGCTCGTCGGGGAGAAGCGTCAGGGCTATCGTCCCGGTCAGCGTACATGGGATGATACCCAGCACCTCCACCAAAAATGTCACCGGCGAAAATACAGAGAACAAAGCTGTTCACTCGGGCGAGGTTTGCCAACACCGCCGCGCTCGTTCTGGACAAAGAAGACGTTCGGCCACGCGCTCGGGAACACAGTTCGACCTCCAGGTGGCGCCGGCAGAAAGTCAGCAGCGTGGCATTATGGCATGCTAATGCATGCATGTATTTTCTCCTGCTATTCCGTGTCAAGTGCATTAGACATGTTAAGAAATCTAACGCTCTGTATTTAGCATGCGTATAAAACTTCACATTGCCAAAATAAGGGGCAAGAGTCTCGTCAAGCTGCTCATAGCAGCTTTTTTGTTCTTGTCCTAGCATTTCTTTTGTTGTATGCGGAAGAATGCTGAATAAAGAATGGTTGATTGATTGATTGGTTGATTGATTGGTTACTGACCTTGCTACATGAAGAGCACCAAGGCATCAACACGAGCATGACCCTGGTATGCGAGTCAATTTGGTGGCCTGGTATATCGGCAGACATCACCTCTCTTATCGCCAACAGTGAACAATGCGCCTCCAGCCAGGTCAACTTGGTGAAGTTCTGACCCCAACAGCCAGCCCGGACGTCCCTGGAACCTTCTGAGGATGGAATTTGTCTACTTTAAGGGTCAATATTGATCCTGCTGGATGGGTAGCTCATGCCATCATCGATGTTCTTAAGAGAATCTTCACACAGCATGGGATCAATGGTCCTCTGTTCTCATCGTGGGAGTTTGCAACTTTTTCAGCGGCATACGGCTTTGACCGGTAGCAGTCTGCGCAGTCTAATGCGAGACAAAAGAATGATTGGGACCCGAAAGAGTCTATTCCATAAAGCAAAGTATCCTCATTCGGCCTTGCTGAGCCACCAGGCTACTCTGGGTATCAATGGCTTCAGACCGAGTCAGCTCCTGATTGGACAACAGCTGTGAACCAGATTTCCTAAGAGGACCCGCAGTTAAGCCCAAACTGGTCAGCATGAGGAATCTGTGCAAGCAAAGAGGAGGAGTGAAAACTTTTTGGGAATATAAATGGTCGTCTCCCAATGGGCGCGGCCCTCAGTTCAAGGCCCCAACGGCTTGTGCTCTCCGTTCTGTCTTGGCGATCATCTGTAGTTGGCATTCCAGGTTTGTGTTTGGCAGCGCAGCCTCCCACTGCCGCGGTGGCTCAGTGGTTAGAGTGCGCGGCTGCTGAGCCGGTGTACCCGGGCTCGAACCCGGCCGAGTTTCGATGGAAGAGAAATGCAAAAGGATCCCATGTGCTATGCGATGTCAGTGCACATTAAAGATCCCCATGTGGTCGAAATTATTGCGGAGCCCTCCACTATGGTAGCTCTTCCTCTTCTTTCACACCACCTTCCTTCCCTCATGGCGCGGTTAAGTTGTCCATCAAGTAGTGAAACTGTTACTTCGCCTTTCATTTCCTCAAAAACTAACTACCCACTCTTTAAGAATCGGGTTGTGGTTAATCGGGGCAGCCCTCGTTTTGAGGCATGCCCGTCGTGCTCTGTGGTATAGCTAGGGGTAGTCCCCGCAAAGTGGGCATTTAATACTATAGTAAGATACGGGGTTTATTGAACCGTCGTTCAAGTTCATCTTCGTCTTTGACGTGAATATGCATCTTCTTTACAGCCTATACAGTTCGGTGGATTTTTTTTGTCTGCATAAGTATTGGACTGCAACTGTCTCCAGCAGTACCATGCCATGCTATGTTGAATAATGAAGATATCGCGCCCAGCTGGACTACTTGTAGTTTTTCAATAAGGGGTCATGGAATTATTTGTTCATTTTTAGTGCACAGTATTCTTGTTGTTATTATTCATATGCTTACTCTTCTCAGCCTCATGAGGAGGTAGAATACTTCTATAAATGCCTTTTTAAGCATTTACTTAAAAGTATAAATATATGATATGTACCAGCTGCACCACCACAACACATCCTACGGGCGTAACTTTGTGATAAGGCAAGGCCGGATAGGACTTACATGTTCTCAAATAATCTTACAGACCTGCCTAATGTTACCGCTCACAGTGTGGTAATCTGTTTGCATGCTTTTGCAGGGTGGTTTTACACAAGGAATGAATATGACATCTCTGTTATCGGAGAAAAAGCATCGTTGCCACACAGATAGAGCTCTGCCCTGCAGAAGTGGACATGAAAATCAAGAAAGTGAGTAGGAACATCGTGAAGAATAGCAAGTTCCTGTCGTGTTACCCTTCTCTTGCCACCATAATCAAACTGCAGAGCGGTCACAACTTTGTCATCAGAACGCCTGATGCACCCTAGTCTTTGTGGTCCACACAGCAGAGAACAGAGCTCGGTTTAGGAGCTACTTTAAGATGAGTATGATCCCGGCAGAGGTATTCGGCACAATGAGCGCCTTCTGCCTGCCATATCTAATAACGCTGAATCTAATAAGGGACCAACAAATCCATTGAGAGGTAGCATATATATATATATATATATATATATATATATATATATATATATATATATATATATATATATTTATGAAGGGGGCCAACAGTCACCGAAACCAAGGTGCATAGGGGAACGTTAATTTTTTTTTTTTAATGTGTTATGCTTATGAGTGGGATAATAATACTTAGATTAATAAATTGCTTAAAGAAAATTACTTATAAAGCAGCAGAAAAAACAACCATGCCGCCGGTGGGATCCGAACCCACGACCTCCGAATATCGCGTCCGGTGCTCTTACCGGACGCGATATTCGGAGGTCGTGGGTTCGGATCCCACCGGCGGCATGGTTGTTTTTTCTGCTGCTTTATAAGTAATTTTCTTTAAGCAATTTATTAATCTAAGTATTATTATCCCACTCATAAGCATAACACATTAAAAAAAAAAATTAACGTTCCCCTATGCACCTTGGTTTCGGTGACTGTTGGCCCCCTTCATAAATTTGTCAAACGGGCCCCTCATTTCCTTTAACTTATATATATATATATATATATATATATATATATATATATATATATATATATATATATATATATATATATAGCGCTAGCAGTGGAGGGAAGCAAAGTACGGGTCGCCTGTAAATCCTTTGCTGAAGTTTTCTGAGAAAGCATCCTATCATGCAGCAAGTGGTAAGCAGGCAGTGTGCCTTTTTCTTCCTCATTTACCACAGCAATGGTTCTGAAAGTGGTTTTCCCAGAAGTCTAGAGCTACTGGCAGGCTTTCTGGGCTTCCTATATTACCTAAATTCATGCATACCTCAACCCTCATGGTTCCTTTTCCCACTAATATATTTGGACTGATAATGCAGTAATCGCTATAATTGCCTTTTTCACTATGAGCCAGTCATTAATACATTATTTTGGCGATTTTTAAAGGGAGGGGTGCATCTGCATACTCTATTTTGCATGCATGTTAGCTACAGGACGGGATGGAAATCAGAACAAGTTGCGTTCTTCTGCATCTCTTGAAAGCTGTTAGAGTTCCCCAAGGGTAAAAGAATGAGAACCCTTGCTGCACAAGAAGAGGACTTAGTCGCGCTGGTTGGTGCATGTTGATGAAAACGACTGAACACAGCCATCAGACGGGATGCAAGTGAAGAACAGACACATGCTCTGAATAACAACCAAATGATTTTTTGTGACAGGGAAGGCAGCAGTATTAATGAAACAAGGTGAGAAGATACACAAATGACTGATGTTAGATCTGTTCTACATCTGCTTGCCATGCCTGTAAGAAACATGCTTCATTAGTTATATAATCTGGTCTCTGCCAAGGTTGAGAACTCACATGGGTATTAATAGCAGCCTTCACTTGTTAGGCATTTGGTTTCTGTTAATGCTGCGTAAAGCACTTTAAGTTTTGCACAAAAATTTTGTGCAAATTGTCGCCCCATAAATTAAGGCTTGGCTTATGGCTTATTGATTTTAACATTCCAAAGTGACTCAGGCTATGAGGGTCGCCATAGTGAAGGGCTCTGGTAATTTCAACCACCCAGGTTTCTTTCACGTGCACTGACATCGCACAGCATACACAGGCCTCTATCATTTCACCACTATCAAAATGCGACCACCGCGGCCGGGATCGAACACGCATCTTTCAGTTTAGCGGCCGGGCGCCATAACCACTGAGCCACCGTGGCACCTCCGTAAATTAAGATGAGCACAAGAGTGCTTCAAGCACAATTCCCAACCTTGCAACTAAATTAGTGGCTCTAAAAATGCGGGTCAAATATGTCCAATGGCAGCCAAGGCCACTCTGAAAATGTTGGATAAAAATGACCCCAGGCTGCGTTCAGCGCAACGTGAAAAAATGCTTTTTGGGAATGAATTGCTGCCTTAGCTTTCCTTGAACCTCTCAGTGTCTGCGCTTTGACAGCTTTTTTTTTCTTTTCTGAAAAGGTGCAAAGCGCTAGACACAAAGCGGGACACGGCATGTTTCGCACTCGTAGTTTTGGCACTGTGACCACACTGTGCACTCGTAATCTCAAGCTTGTGTTCTTACTGGACGTCTTCTGCCATGTGAACATGTGAATTACAAACCCACCACAGTGGCTCAGTGGTTAGCGCGCCTGGCCACTGAGCCGAGGTACCCAAGTTCAATCCTGGCCGCGGCGGCCACGTTTCAGTGGATGCGAAACACAAAGGCGCCCGTGTGTTGTATGACATCAGTGCACGTTAAGGAACCCCAGGTGGTTTAAATTATTCCAAAGCCCTGCACTGCAGCGTCCCTCATGACCTACGTGTCTTTGGGATGTTAAACTCCCCAATTAACAATTTGAATTATAGTCTCAGTGCAAGGAAAGCATCTGAACCAAGTCTCTTTGTCATAAGCACATAATATTGTTTTGTTTGCAGTAAAGCTGGAATCTTTTTCTAAACACAAATAAACACAGCAGAATGTGTGTGTTTATTGCACGGGAAAAATGCATTAAAATGTTTCTGCCATTCATCCAAACCCGTCCTGAATACTCCAAAATAACTCTGCTATCATTATTTTGAAGAAAATGGCAGTGTGGTTTATCCTAACCTTTCAGATCTATGCCCAAAAATCTGCTGACGGGCAGTTTAGTTTCGAAATCGGCCGGTGGTGGCTACACCTGTTTTAATTTTTTTGCCTTTTCTTTCTTATAAGAGCTCCGTTCTTAGTGAAAGCCATTATTGTTAGAACAAGGCAATCGGTGGATACAGGCCAACTTCTCAGTCCTTGCACAAATAAATTTTTACGCCAGCATTAACGGTACAAAGGTGAGGCAATTTATCTTTGCTGAGGCATGGGCAAGTAATGGCAACTGAAGAATGTACGGACCTGGTCAAGACGACTGCCTACAGCTCTGCACTACTGACCTACTGGCTCAGATGTGCAGGCAGCACGTTGTCATTAAACATTGGCATCAGTTTGGTGAAACATCTTATATAATTGTATTTCTGCCTTATTTCTCAGCGTCCGGTTCCTGACTTAACGAAGCTGCTTCAAATCGAATTTTCGACTGCTACAAAGCCTGTTCCAAATGCTCTTGGCAATTCCCTCCACTGCAGAACATAATTGTGTCCTCAGAGTTGATGAAGCAATGTTCAATTGTTTCAGCAACAATACAGAGGCGGCAGTTCACAGACGACATGAAAATACTCTTTTTCTGACGCCAAGACTTCACGGTCAATGTTTTCATATGTAGCTTGTAGAAGAAAGTCTTAGTAAACGGTGGAAATAACATTTTTCGCATCCATGTAAGAACATGTCCCAGCAATCAGAAGTGCATTGGGCAGTAACTAGGAGGGAAAAGAATCGAAATCAAGTCTTTGTACAAACGTTTTCATGACAATGACCTGCTCGACCCTACCAAAACCAGGTCGGAGGGCAACAAGGCAATCCAGAGGATCGTCCACACCTTCGAGTGTGACGGCAACGAGCTCCTTAAAAGGATAGAGGGAAAGGTATACGGCACCGAAAAACCGGACACCTACGACAAGGAATACCGAGGCGAAGATAACCCGCACCTGGACAGACACATAACAAGAGAAGAGGTCCATGCAGCGGCCAAGGCGGCGACGCGCAACAGCGCGGCCGGTGCAGACAGAATGAGAAACTCCATGATAAGAAACCTCAGCGATGAAGCGGTCGACCAACTGAACCAATTCATCAACGAGCACTGGGAGAAAGGAACGGTACCAGAGGAGTGGAAACACGCCACGGTGGTGATGATTCGCAAACCCGGAAAGAAGCTCCAAATAGAAAACCTCAGGCCGATATTCATAACGTCGTGCCTGGGAAAACTTTTTGAGCGAATAGTCACACGTCGACTACAGCAACACCTAGAAGAGAAAGGGCACCACCCGGAGAGCATGTTCGGTTTCCGGGCAAAGCTGTCCACGCAGGACGTCCGCCTTCAGATCAAAGAAGTCCTAACGCAAGTCCCGCACAATGGCGAAAACGTTATCATGGCCCTAGACGTCAAAGGCGCTTTTGATAATGTAGGCCACGCCGCCATCATAGAGGGAGACTGCGGGAAGAAGATCCACGATTACACCAGGGCATTCCTAAGCAACGGGACAGCCACGGTGGGAATCGGCGAGCTCAGAGGAGAAAAAATCAACACGCCAAACAAGGGCACGCCGCAAGACTCGGTCATATCACCGGTACTCTTCAATGTAGCGATGATAGAACTAGCAAGAAGACTCGAAAAGATCGAGGACATCGGCTTCGCAATCTATGCGGACGACATCAGAATATGGGCCAACCAGGGAACGCTAGGACAAATAGAGAGAAGTTTGCAAGAAGCGGCGACGTGTGTGGAAGAGTATGTGAATGAAAGAGGACGGGCGTTCTCCACTGAAAAGTCAGCGATCCTTAGAATTCAGAGAGGAAAGAAAAGCCTGGAGAAGGTAGAAATCCTACTCGAAGGAAGCCACATTCCGAAGAGGGAACGGGTCAGAATCCTCGGAATGTGGATCCAAACAAACATTAGATGAGGATTCGCAACCAACAGGCTTAAGTTGGCTGCGACACAAGTGGCAAGAATGATAACCAGAGTATCGCAGAGAAGACGTGGCATAAAAGAAAGTGACACTCTGAAACTCGTAAGAAGTTTGATCATAAGTAGGGTGACCTACTCCCTCTCATACTTCCAAACAACCCAAGGGGAAAGGGACCAAATAAACGCAATCATTCGGAAGGCGTATAAAACAGCCCTTCATCTGCCGATGCGTACAGCAAACGAGAAGTTACTAGCACTCGGCATTCACAATAAATTCGAAGAGCTGGAAGAGGCACAGCTAGAGACGCAAAAGGAAAGGCTGATGCAAACAAGAAGCGGCAGAAGAATCCTAGAAAATTTGGGATACAACTTAGAAAAAGTACTAGAAAAGGAAGCAGACATCCTCGACAACATTAGAGCCACTATCAAAGTCTGCTCGCTCCCCAAAAACATGGACCCAAACCTCCACCCGGCTAGGGGAAAGGCGAGAGCAAAATACATAGAGAGAAACTGGCGGTCAAAGAAAATAATGTATATGTGGACGCGTCCAGATATAGACGGAGAGACGTGAGAATGGCAGCGGTAGCACTCAACTGGGAGGGCGCAGAATTTGTTAGCACATCCATTAAGAACGGTACGGTTGATGAGGGCGAGGAACTCGCAGTTCCTCTAGCGATCGCCGAAGGCAACCGGATCGAAAAATCCTTAACCATCCTAACGGACTCGAAAGAGGTGTGCAGTAACTATATGAAAGGAAGGATAGATAAATGTGCACGACAGGTCCTAGCATAAGTGGCTCCAAAAAAGGATCAGGCGAGGCATGTTATTTTTTCGATACCCGGACATGCGGAAGTATGGGGCAACCTTAGGGCCGATGAGACCGCTCGAGCTTACACGAACCGAGCCTCTCATCCACTCAGGCGGGAGGGGGCCTCAGCAAATGTAATGGCCACCTTCTCAGAAATCTCCCATTACTACAGGGGGTAAAGAAAAGATATCCGGAACCGCACTCTAGCCTGACTCAGGAAGAGGCGGTCATATGGAGGATGCTCCAAACAGAAACCCTAGCGAATCTTATCATATTAAATAAGATGTATCCAACGCAGTACAGGGACACGTGCCCCAAATGCGGAGGCAGACCCACGGTGCATCACACAACGTGGGAGTGCAAGGGCCATTGTTGTTTCCATAATCAGAAAGAACCGTGTCGGGAGCAGTGGGAGGAAGCGCTTTCCAGCCACAATACAGCCTTCCAACTAAGGCTGGGACAACATGTTGTGAAAGCTGTCAGATCCAATGGGGCGCTGGAGTAGGGGCTCCACTCGCTGAAGAGGGCAAAGACTTTGCAAGATGAAGATGACCTCTGCACTATGAAGTGTATACAAACTAGAGCAGTAAAGTATGTCTTATCCTATCCTATCCCAAAGCTTTTCAAGGTCATAAACGGAACTACACTACCCGCTTGAAAACGTGGCGTAGTGAAGCTTTCGCTTCAAAACAAGTACACACAAAGCTTAGATAAGCAGCCGCTGCAGTCGAATGAGCTCACATTGTGGAGTGCATTTACAAACGCATGAGTGATGGGCAAACATCCAGAGATTGAAAACAGAAATGAAATATATTTTTATTTTATCTGTGCCCAGTCTCAGATATTGATAACTGGTGCCTTTGAAGATTGGTCTTACAGAATGTCAAGGTATCATAGAGCTGCCATCCTTTCGATGGTGGGCAAGGGTGGCAACTCAATTACTCCTAAATATTTAGTCAGGCCAATCATCAAAGGCGCCAAATATTGAAATCTACCACGTAAATGTGCCATCCTCAAGGCTACAGATTTTATCTTCCTTTTTTTACAGCTTTCTACATGTGTCAAACTGTGTGCATTCCCTTTGTAGTATTATACCATTGTCATAATGACAAAACCCGTGCAGAATGAGCATTAGCTTGCCGCTAAAATGATACCCAGCAGGCACCATAGAGAGGGCCTGAGATGGTCGTAGCACTCCCCCAAAATTGAGCTGATTTCTTCCTCCCCAAATTCACTTAGCAGTGATCATGAATTTTTTACCGGTGGGTACCCAGAGATGCACCGAGTTTTACAGCCTTAACAGTAAAGTTACATCATCAGTGAAGTCATGCGATACTGCTGAAACTTCTGTGAAGCACAACTGAAACTGCGGATCAAAAGCAATTATGAAATTCTTTCACTCTATGCAGCTCTATATACCCGTTCACCAGCCTCTACAAGTCGGTGACAGGCAGTATGCTAAATGGAGCGAGAAAACTTTCAGTGAACAGTTCAACATTTTAGAATCTTAGAAAATTTTATTGAATAATTTTAAATTTTGGGCTAATACATCAGAATGCTTATTAAATTTCTTTTTTGCGTGGTTTCGTTAGGTTTCCTGCAACAGCAGTAGAGGACCACTCTGCAAAGTCCCAGCTTCAGTGCTCAAGACCAAAGGCTGCACCTCCAACATCAGGCACATATCCACGTATCCGTAAATTCAAGCTCATTCGCACCTGTCCTCTCCCCCACCCCCCACCCCTTCAAATTATCCCAGCACTGCTCTTGTTAGGCTTGAACAACCCCATTTCCCAGATTCAAGCATTTACGTTGGGCCCCTCCAGAAAAAAGTCCTGACTACGCGCTTGATGTTCAGATAAGTTATTTCGGATATTTTTACCTGTAAAACAAGATGCTCTGAAAGACATAAGTAAGGTTTGTTTATGCTCCTGCTCTCTCCGCTGCCCTGCAACTCATGCATAGCATCAACAAATTTACGGTTTTAAACTCTGTATTCAAAGCCAGATATTTATTAATATTATCACTCAGCACAATCCTAAAATTGTTTGCTTTACACGCTCTTAAACTGGCTGATTTATTGCTGCAGTTCTCTTTTTCCAGCCACAGCCGCCTTTGCCCACGACTGTCTTGATCACATCCGTCGAACTGTATCCAACGACATCCAACTATATTTTCCTTGAACTAATCCTGCATTCTAAAAGACCACTAATTGTCATCTGTATACACGCTATATCCACCAGGTACCTGGTTTTTATTTCTGACCTAATAGAGAACATTGAACCACTGTAGTAGTCTTCAATGGCATAACACGAAAAATTAAATGCACCAGTACTGTTCAATTTATGTTTGAGGCCCCTGCACATATGTAGAACCTGTAGGACGACACGAGCTATGCCAGCTATGATGAAATCTCTGATGACTGTCGGGGTACATTTGTTTGGTAGCATGATGTGAAAAAAGGAATAAATTCCTGACAATCTAAAAGTGGTGATAGCTTATATAACAACTAAAACTATATATAATTCTAACAAATTACTTTGGTTGTGAAAACAAGGTGCTTGATTTGTGAAATATCTGCATCTTGCAGGCAGGCATATCAGATTCATCATTCAGATCCCTGTGTTTAGAGCCTTGGCAGCTTTCGTGTGTGATGCTCTGCATTGATGAGTCAAGTTGTGCGTACGGTAGAACACAATGAGATTTGGTAGGAGCTACCTGATTGGTGCGATACAAACGTCCTTCTAGAGAAAGCCTCAAGATTTGTGCATGCGCTATGTGTGTCTGTTCATGCAGCTGTCCTGCATGCAGTGTCTGTGCATGCAGCAGTACCACAAGTCACAACAGCACTGTGAGCGATGCCCAATGCCGGCAGAATCATCATGGTAGAGGACACTGAGTGGTATACGCAGAATATGAAAGCACTTTGCGCAAACCTTGACAGTGCAGAAGCTGCTGCACAGTGGTTGAGAAAGTACAGTGCATATACTAGAACATCACGGCTTGATGAGTGAACAGCATCCAGTTGATCCAGGTAATAACAGTGAGTGCCCTGGTTGTCGTGTAAAAAAACTGCCAGTGCACATAGTCGACTGTTGAGATTTGGAACAGAACGAAGAGCTGAAAGATGTCAGAACAAGGCATGTGTGCGATGCAGAAAAAGAAATTAAAGCTGAAGGAAGGAGCACGCGCGTGTTAGCGTCCAACCTGCATGTATGCACTAGCGATCGTTTACTTCACTCGTGCATAAGCTGAATCGGTTTATGTGGCAAGGACTCATGCAGTGTCAAGGGAATGAGATGAAAGGTCAAAGCTAGTCCCAGTAAAAAAATGCTAGTTGGAGGTTCAGGAAACAGTCTGACCAGTTAACATGGCACTATGTGTTACACGTATTGCAACTGGTCTTCACTGCAGTACAAGTGGGCCAACCAGAAGCTGAAAATTTATCTACAGGGCCATTTGTCATTTGTTTTTGGTTGTGTTGGCTTATATGTATCGCTTGATTGCAGCAAGAAGACTGGAAGAGCCGATTTAGGGGTGGTCAGTTGCGCTAAGCATGATCGCCACAAGGCATGTGGTTTACCAGTGCCGTCATGCAGCGTACGTATTACCACTGGACATATTTGCACTGCTCACGCAGATGTGAAAACGGAGGCAAAGCTTCTATTGCATGCTGGCGGTATTTTCCAGCATTGTTAGTAGCCAGAGAGGTTCAGTGAGGTGAGAGGTGGCTGAGGTGCTAGGTGGGTAACGTGTACATCAACGGACTGCATTGGCCTAATTCCGCCAACCAATCAGTGCAATCTCGTTTAGGCAGTGTTGGAAAATTTACTATTTTATATATATTTTTGCACATACAAACAAGAACGGAATACCGTACATGCAGATATGGGAAATTCACAAGATAACTCCTTCACTTGCACTAGTTTACTTGCCCGTGTCACATGGACCAATTTAATGCAATTAAGTGCTTATACTGCGGTGCTACTCGGACACTGGTAACACTGGTGATCTTTCCTTCCCAGTGACACAAACTGTTCAGCAATTAAGCGCGCACCGTAGAATGCTCCTCTCAGCTAAACCGGTGAATTGTTCGAGCTCGAGTTTCGCATCGAAATGGAATTTGGTCGGCAGAACTGTTTTATACATTTCTTTGGGGTACATGCCTGAATCAATAAGAAGTCGGATATTCGCATCATCAGCGGCGACAACAAAACGAAACAGGCCCATTTCTCAGCGATTGCACCGGTGGTGCCATCTCGTTAGTCGATCATGGAGATAAGGCAAGGGGGGAGGGGGGGGGGGGTTCGTGCGGGAAGTTTGAAGACTGTTCAGCAACTGCTTCATCAATGATCGCAAAAAACTTAGTTTGGCCAAACAGTGCACTAAGTTTAAAGTCTTTCATGGTACAGCATCTTCAAACCTCCCGCAAAACACTCCCCTACCTCCCTTAACGAATCTCCACGGCCGGTAATTGAGATGGTGCCACCAGTGCAATCGCTGAAAAAGCAGCCTGTTTCGTTTTTTCATTCCTGCAGGCAATGAGAATATCTGACTTTTTCTTATTGATTCAGGCAAGTACCCCGAAAAAATGTGATGTAAAATAATTCTGGCAACCAAATACCATGTCTGTGCAATATTTGAGCTTGAACAATTCACCAGCTTGGCTGTTAGGTGCATCCTACGGCGTGCATCTACTTGCGGAACACGCTGCATTTGACCCCCTTTTCAATGTTTGGATGTTTACGGACCACTTATGTGTTTGTAAACGCCGTCCACAATGTGAGCGCATTCAGCTTTTACCTAGGCTTTTTGCGTGCTTGTTTTTTCTATGTTTTATTGTGTTCTTATGGTTCTTGTTGGAGTTAGAAAGTAGAAAAAAAAGAGAAATATTTACTGTGACGAAAATTTAGTTCAGTGCAAATGAGGACTATATCAGCGTGTAGTACCTGTCTTAGAAAGCCACAATGGAATGGACAACTTGCAGAATTGCAGGAAAGCTGGCTTACAGGAAGATGTTTTCCAACCAAAAACCCTCGTTCACAGGCCGCATTTTCACTTTCTGCCCTGCTGACTTAAGGTAAGGGCTTAGCGCGATGGGAGATGAGTCAGTCATCCTCCATCGAAAAGGTGAGAGGGGCTGCCACCTAATCTTAACCTGAAGACCCGGGCCGGCGGTCACCCCCAGCTTTCGAGATACAGTGTAAAAGGAAGTTCTCGAAAGGTTACAAAGATGCACTCCCTTGACGAGTACCTGTCTCGACCCCTTTCTCTCGTTCGCACTCTTGCTCTGTTGTGTCCTTTCAACAACTTGCTTCTCATACAGACAAAGGGACGTCTCCCCTCTCCCTTTCCGAACAAGAAAACGAGAATGTCGTCTGCGAACGAGGGTTTTCAGTTGTAAAAGTGCATACTCGAAATTCCGCAAATTTTCAACTAGGTCTTCATTGTTTTTTTTTTCAAACGAAGAGATGTTTTTCTTCAGCAAAATGTGTTGTTTGGCGAGTTGATGACCATGCATCTTAGAAGAAAAACAGCGCAAAAAGACAAGATGAAGTAGGAGCAGACATACATGAGCGCTGACTAGCAACTGATTGTATTTAATGAGTGGTTGCATAAATACACAGAACGACAGATGCGCTGAAACAGAGGAGGGGGAGCAACAACGCTAACAGCAAAAGCGCTATACGCTCGTCAGTCATGAGTTAACATATACCAACTCATGGCGGGACATTGAAATTAAAGGTTTCCTTGGACATGAAGCTCATTGGCGCGCGATGAAAAGGGCTTCATAGATTTCTCTCGTGCATTGCTTGGAGTAACAGTTGAGAATTGTGCACTGCTCGAAAAGCAGAACGCATTCTTGGCATGATTTATAGTGGAGCGCTAAGTTGCTTTTGGGAACAATTCATACTTAGGATGAGGATGCACCTCACCTGTTACTGGGTTGCCCAGAATATGACAGTTGCCGACTAAGAAGGGACATGACCACCCTTGATAAAAT
The DNA here is from genome assembly GCA_030143305.2 of Amblyomma americanum. NCBI lineage: Eukaryota > Metazoa > Arthropoda > Arachnida > Ixodida > Ixodidae > Amblyomma > Amblyomma americanum. The sequence continues at coordinate 33,487 of JARKHS020008105.1, read as the reverse complement.
ACCTTTAAGTTTCGAAAAAAGGTATTAGGTCCATGGCCGACGCATACAATACGGAGATGGGCGATCGTAGCGATGAAATCTTTCATCAAGGACAGTTGCATCCTTGGGAGGTACTAGGTATTGCTCAGGTACATTCTGTGATCGGCTCGGGTCGTGCTCTTCGGTATCCTGGCAATCCTTTTTATGTGTTTCTGTGATATGTCACTCTTGTTGCTGCTAATTGTTTGTCTTTCATTTCTTGGCTTTGTGGTTTTTATACCATTCACTCTAATTAGAGCATATCATTGCTTATAGTATATTGCCACAGTCCCAATCAATCCAGTGGCGCCATGCTGCGGCCGAACTGTTTTAGATGGGTCTTGCCATGCCTTGAGCTCTCGAGGGGCTAGAGGTTTTCGTCTTTTTCCTCGCTCGAGCTCCCTGCTGTTCTGGACGCGTAGCACGTCTAATTAAACCTGGTTTTGAGCGTTTTGACCGTTTATAGGTGACATTTGGTGGAGGTGCCGGTTGCCGATCCATGTACGCTGACCTCGAGGGCACTCGTGACGTCAGTTCTCAACGCGTGGCTACAACACCAGTCCATAAGGCGAGCCGCCGTCTGCAAGGCCTACAACCAAATGCCGGCCAACTCGCAAGACCAGCAAGGGCCATGACGTCCGCTACGGCTAGCCAGACAAGTCAGCATTCCGGGAATGCCCCGCCGTTCGTCCTTCACACGCCTCGGTCGCCCCCATCATTCCACGGTGAGAGGTTTGAGGACGTCGAAAACTGGTTGGCCAGCTTTGACCGTGTGGCGGGCTTCAACGAGTGGGACGGCGGGCGCAAATTGCGGAACGTGTACTTCGCACTACAAGACTCGGCCAAGACGTGGTATGAGAACCACGAAGCTTCCTTCACTAACTGGGAGATATTTCGCCGAGAGCTCTTAGCCACGTTAAACACCAGCGAACGAAAGAAGGCTGAAACCGCCTTTCAATCGAGGTCGCAGCAGCTGAACGAGAGCGTCGCCATGTTCATCGAGGACATGACGCGACTCTTCAATCGCGCCGACCCTGCTATGCCCAAGGACAAGAAGGTACGCCACCTAATGCGCGGTGTCAAAGAGCAATTGTTTGCCGGACTTGTACTTGACCCGCCAAGAACGGTGGCCGACTTTGCCAAGGAGGCAACAAGCATGGAGCGTTCTCTGCATGAACGGGGCGCGCACTACGGTCGTCAGGCTAGTGTAGCAGCCGCTCACCACTGCACGCCCACGTCGTTACCCACTGAGTAGCTTCGAGAGCTTGTGAGGAGCCTGGTGCGCGAAGAACTCGAGAAACTTCGCTTCGAATCTCCACAGGCCAGCGTCGCTGCCATACCGGACGTGGTCCGAGATGAAGTCCGGCGAGCTGTTGAGTCGCCACCAGCTCCGCAGCCAGCGCCCTATGTGATGACATACAGTCAAGCACTAGAAAGTCGTTCTGGGCCAGTGAGTGAAGCATTTTCTCCCGTCACTCCTGTGCATTCACTGCGGCACCCAACTGCAGCTGTACCCGTCGTACCGCAGGAGCCCCTTTCCACCAAGAGCAAAGCGCGCGTTTGGCGTACGCCAAACAATAGGCCGCTCTGCTACCACTGTGGGGAGCCCGGCCACATCCTCCGCCACTGCCCCTACCGCAGATTGGGCTTAAGGGGGTTTTCACCTGAAGCACCTCGACCATGCTACGGAGAACGGCCGCGGGACATCGAGCAGTATCTGTACGATAATGTGCAGCCAACGACCTCGCGGCGACGCCAGTCCCGTTCGCCATCCCCCAGGCGGTTTTCTTCGCCAAGCCGCCCGTATTTTTCTAGCCAGTTCAGAGGCGCGTCCCCACATCGAGAAAACTGAAGACGGCGTCCCCCGGGGGTAGGGCCGCCGCTAATGGATCAAGTCAAGAGCCTCCACCCGACGATTCGAGGCTACGATCCGACCGACGACGACCTCACCCGACGACCTCAACGACAACGACGTGCTGCGACCGACTGGTGTCTGCCGAAATCCCAGTAATCGCTGATAATCGCGATGTGACCGCACTTGTGGACACCGGCGCTGACTTTTCTGTAATGAGCAGTCGGCTAGCTACGGCCCTCAGAAAGGTGCTGACCCCTTGGTCTGGACCCCAGATCCGCACCGCCGGCGGCCATGTGGTTACGCCAATTGGCGTCTGCACGTCACGAATCCAGATCCGCGGTGCCACTTTCCCTGGTTGCTTTGCTGTGCTACCGGAGTGCTCCAAAGACCTGATACTTGGTTTGGATTTCCTTCGGGAGTACGGTGCTGTCATCAACCTTCAGGAGCTGGTCGTGTCATTTTCCACTCAACCCCCTGTTGACGGCGATCCCGAGCCACGCGGCACTAAGTTACGCGTCTTTGACGACCACGTATTAATCCCGTCAAGAGCTAGCATGTTTGTTACCATAGACTGCGACAACATCACTGGTACTCGTGGCATCGCTGAAACCAACATGTCGCTGCTCCTTGGTCGGCAAGTCTGTGTTGCTCGCGGAATTGTCGAGCTGAACAATGGCCGAACCGAGCTCCTGGCAACCAATTTTGGCTGTGAACCTCAGTGTTTGCCTGGCAGAACAGTTATTGCGTATTTCGAATAACTCGGCGAAATCGCGGGACAGCACGCTTTGTCCGAAGCCACGGCATCAGTGGAGGCACCGACCACTCCCATAAAAACTGACGTGAACCCGACCCCCCCGTCTAATCAGAAACGCTGCCTCGAAAGTGTTATCCAGTCTTTCTGTTACTGCTTCGCCTCGACCTCTAAGGTAAGGCAGACACCGCTCACTACATACCGAATTATAGTCGACGCCAACCAGCGGCCGTTATGTCAGCCGCCTTATCGGATCTCTTCAAAGGAGCGTGATGCCATTCGCCGCCAAGTTCAAGAAATGCTCCAGGACGACGTGATACAGCCGTCGACGCGCCCGTGGGCGTCGCCTGTTGTTCTAGTAGCAAAGAAAGATGAAACCCTGTGGTTCTGCGTTGATTACCGACGTTTAAGCAAAGTCACAAAAAAGGTGTTTATCCTCTGCCGCGCATTGATGACTCCCTGGATCGGCTGCGCCACGCCAAGTACTTCTCATCGCTACATTTACGCAGCGGCTATTGGCAAATCGAGGTGGACAAACGCAACCGGGAAAAGACCGCCTTTATAACACCGGACGGTCTGTACGAATTCCGGGTGCTCCCTTTCGGCCTGTGCTCGGCTCCTGCAACCTTCCAGCGGATGATGGATACCGTTCTTGCCTACCTGAAATGGCAGTCCTGTCTCGTGTACTTGGATGAAGTTGTCATCTTCTCTGATACGTTTGAAGAGCACCTGAGACGCCTGCGCGCTGTGTTCGAAGCAATTCGGTCGGCCGGACTTTCCCTGAAGCCCGACAAGTGCCACTTCGCTTTCGAAGAGTTGAAGTTTTTGGGCCACATCGTGAGTGCTAAAGGGGTTGGCCCCGACCCCGATAAGACAGCCACCGTGGCTGCTTTTCCTGTGCCCACCGATAAGCGAAGCGTGCGCCGCTTTCTGGGTCTCTGCACCTATTATCGGCGTCTTGTGCAGAACTTCTCCCAGATCGCTGAGCCCCTCACCCGCCTCACGAAAGATTCCGAACCGTTCTTCTGGGGGCCAGGAACAACAGAAGGTTTTTGAAGACCTCCGAACTCGTCTCCAAAGTACGCCCATCCTTGGACACTTCGACGAGTCAGCCGCCACTGAACTGCACACAGACGCCAGCAACATCGGCCTCGGTGCGGTCCTTGTGCAGTGGCAGGATGGTCTTGAATGCGTAATCGCATACGCGAGCCGCACCTTGTCACGATCTGAGGCAAACTATTCCACAACCGAAAAAGAATGCCTGGCCGTTGTGTGGGTAGTGATCAAATTTCGCCCGTACTTATATGGCCGCCCTTTCACGGTCGTCAGTGACCACCACTCGCTGTGTTGGCTGACAAACCTCAAAGATTCCTCGGGATGGCTTGCACGCTGGAGCCTTCGCCTTCAAGAGTTCGATGTCACCATCGTTTATAAGTCCGGTAAAAAGCAGTGATGCCGACTGTCTGTCTCGTGTTCCTATCGAGGGCAACCGAGCTGATCCCGACGACGATTCTATATTTCTCGGCGCCATCTCCACGTCCGTCCTCACTCAACACCGAAGGGACGACAGTGAACTACGGCCTCTCATTGAGTATCTTGAAGGAAGCGCTGCGTCACCGCCGCGAACCTTCTCACGTGGACTGTCGTCATTCTGTTTGCGCGATGGCGTTCTGTATAAGAAAAACTACAACCCGAGGGAAGCTGCCTATCTGCTCGTCGTACCTGTGGCCTTGCGCGACGAACTTCTGCAGACGTGCCATGATGACCCGTTTTCTGGTCACATGGGTTTTTCTCGCACTTTGGCGCGGATACGACAAAAGTACGACTGGCCCAGGGTTGCTTCAATCGTCCCGCGTTACGTCAGAACCTGCCGCGAGTGCCAACGTCGCAAGACGCCGCCGACTAAGCCAGCCGGACTACTGCAGCCTATTAATCCGCCACAAGTCCCCTTCCACCAAGTCGGCATGGACTTACTGGGCCCATTTCCGGAGTCCTCGCTGGGTAACCGCTATATTGTGATCGCCACCGACTACCTCAGCCGGGACTGTGAAACTAAAGCTCTCCCTCGTGGTACCGCTGACGAAATTGCGAACTTTTTCGTTCAAAATATTGTGCTTCGTCAGTGTACACCCGCCATCGTTTTAACTGACAGAGCAACGGCCTTCACCTCGGCCCTTACGCAGGAGGTTATGCGCCTGAGCGCCACCAGTCACCGCAAGACAACCGCTTACCACCCTCAAACGAACGGCCTCACCGAACGGCTCAACAAGACGATCGCCGACATGATTTCCATGTATGTTGACGCAGACCACCGCAACTGGGACGCCATACTCCCTTACGTCACATTTGCCTATAACACAGCTCTACAAGAAACGACACGCTTCACTCCATTTCGTTTAGTGCATGGTCGCGAAGCCACAACAATGCTGGACGCCATGTGGCTCCCGACTAGTAGTACCTCATCTGTTATGGGTGCTGCCCAACTAGTTCGTCACGCCGAGGCCACCCGCTGTTACGTTTCGCCTACGACGCGCGGTATAGCCGGCGCGGATGCAACGGACGCCGGGGCTTCGTTCAATGTGGCGGTCATTTTGGGCCCGTTCAGTGCTGCCGCAACGCCTCCCGCCAAGCGCGTCCAGGCAGGTTTCAATGCCACGTGTCGTCGTGTGTGCGTGTGTGTGTGTGCATGTTGGTGCCCACGCTTGTCAAAGCGCGGTAGCCGGGGAGAGGAGCTCCCCAACTAGGAAGCGAGGAGGTCTGACCGGCGCCGGCCCGGCGGACGCGTCACTTCACGTCTCAACATGTCCGTGCGTCGCCGTCTCGTGCGACTCATCCCGAGCCGTTCCTTCTTGCCCTCGACTCCGAGGGTATAAAAGCAGCTGCCCCGGACGCCAAAGAGAGACTTCGATTTCTTCCGCGAGTAATGTGGTCGCCCTGACCGGCTGCTCTTTTGCGATGCCAGAATAAACAAGTTGTTCTGTTGCCAGTCGACTCATCCTTTGCCAGGACCTTCGGATGTTTCCAGCTGTGCCCCAGGCCGCCAGGCCAACGCTACCCTTGGGGCTTGCAACCCATTTGCAACAACTGGTTGCCAGCGGTGAGATCGCGACAACGGAGGCCAGCAGCGAAGATATGCGGTCAACTGTATGCTGAGCAGCACAACGACCATCCGGCAGCAGTGCAACGAGCCCTGTGTGATGACTGGTTGCCTGCAGCGGAACGACTGCGCTGAATTCTTGGCTGCGAGGTTTGGTGAGTGCGGGACTTTCTTCTTCTGAGTTTTGCCAGGCTTTTGTTAGTGTCAGAAACAGAGCTGGTAATTGTGTTGTCGTTGCTGCCGGGTTAGTTTGCGGCAAGACAATAGTAGGCAGTAGAGAAAGTAGCATTCGGAGCAGCCATGGATTTGAAGTCGTTGCGCAAACCGAAATTGCTGGAGCTTGCAAGAGAGTTGGGTCTGAATGTCTCAGACAAACTCAGAAAACCAGAACCGCTAAGGGCTATTCTTGAGTTGGAGGCTGAGGATGACGAGCTGTCGGAATGCCTTGAGACCATTGAGGAGAGGGAGCAAAAAGAGAAAGACGAGCGCGAACGTAAAGAGCAAAAAGAGAAAGACGAGCGCGAACGTAAAGAACAAAAAGAGAAAGAAGAGCGCGACCGTCAACACGCTTTGGAAATGAAGCCTCTCGAGGTAGAGATGGAACGCGCTCGTAATGGAAGTCAGGCACACGGTGCAGGAGAACGAGTATCGTTCAAAATGACTGACCTGATGCGGCCGTTTAAGCTTGGAGAGGACATTGGTTTGTTCCTGGTTAACTTTGAGCGAACGTGCGAGAAGCAGGGGTTCTCTCGGGAAACGTGGCCACAGCGCCTGCTCACTTTGTTACCCGGCGAGGCGGCCGACGTAGTCACTCGCTTGAAGAGAGAGGAGGCAGAGGATTTCGACCAAGTGACATCGAGTCTGCTAAAAAAGTACAGGCTGTCAGCGGAGGCGTTCCGTCGGAAGTTTCGGGAAAATGGAAAAGGCAGAAGTGAGTCATATACAGAGTTCGCCTACAGGCTTATGTCAAACATGCAGGAGTGGCTCAAAGAAGAGAAAGCGTTTGGTGACCACGAGAAAATTCTGCAGTGTTTCGGGCTGGAACAGTTTTATAGTCGGTTACCTGAGAACGTGCGGTACTGGGTCTTGGATAGGCCAGACGTTAGTACAGTGGCTAAAGCCGCCGAGCTAGCCGAGGAGTTTGTGACGCGTCGGGCTCGCGGAGCTAAGGACGGTCAAAAGGGTGAATTTGGCTCCAATTCTGAGAGGCCGAAGTTCACACCCATGAGAGCAAGGGGGGACACACGTAGTGCGGATGCGAGTGAAAGCAGTCCGACCGAACGTAAGGAGACGGCGGTAGCCGAAGCCGAACGCAGAAAGCGGTTCGAGACGAGGCAAGCGCGCGTGTGTTATACGTGCCAGAAGCCGGGTCACTTTTCGGCGCAGTGTCCAGAAACAAAAAGAAAAGTCGTGTGTTTGTCATCATGTAGCACTGACGAGAACATGAAGCTTCTCGAGCCTTACATGCGAGACTTCCTCGTGAACGGGAAAGAGTGCCGAGTGCTTCGTGATTCCGCAGCTACAATGGATGTGGTTCACCCCTCTTACGTAGAACCCGATATGTTCACGGGCGAGTGCGCATGGATCAAGCAAGCCGTGGAAGCTCATAGCGTGTGTCTGCCCGTAGCAAAAGTGCTTATTGAAGGACCTTTCGGAGCACTTGAGACGGAGGCCGTAGTGTCATCTATGCTGCCCCCCCCCCCCCCCCAGTACCCGTACCTATTTTCGAACAGGTCCGATCACCTCCTGCGCGAGAAGGGGCTTTTGTTTGGTGAGGCTAGCGTTCAGGCCTTAACCAGATCGAGAGTTCGGGAGCTCGCTGCAAAGGCGGTAGTTGCGGGGCCGACGTTGTCGAACAATGAGAACGGGTCGGAGGCGCAGCAAGCTGATATTCAGAGCACGTCCGAACTGAATAAAATTGAGCCTGTAGCGTTGAAGGCACCAGGTACTGGAGAGAAAATGCCCGACACGGGAAAGTTAGAAGAGCTTCCGGTCGAGCTTCCGGGACTAGGCTCAGTGACGAACAGGGAAGACACCGATCAGTTCATTAGTGACTTACTCGGTAAAGCACCGCTGTCGCCTGAGCAGAAAACCGAACTACACCAACTCTTACAAGAGTTTCAAGGTCAGTTCTCTGAGAGGCCTGGTAGGACTTCTGTCCTTACTCATGATATAGAACTTACCTCCCCAGAGCCAGTACGATCCAAGGCGTACCGGGTGTCACCCCGCTAGCGCGATATTATGGAGGCTGAGGTAAAGAAAATGCTACAGCTCGGTGTTATTGAGGCGGGTGAGAGTGATTATACCTCCCCTTTGATTTTAGTTGAGGTACCGGGCAAGGAACCTCATCCTTGCGTCGACTACCGCAGGCTTAATTCCATCACTAAAGATCAAATTTATCCGATCCCTAACATCGAGGAGCGCCTTGAGAAAGTTAGTAGCGCTCAGTTTATTTCCACCCTAGATCTTGTCAGGGGTTATTGGCAGGTTCCACTTACAGAAGAGGCTAGTAGGTATGCGGCGTTCATTTCACCAATGGGAACATTCCGTCCTAAAGTTTTGAGTTTTGGTTTGAAGAACGCGCCATACTGCTTTTCAAGCTTCATGGACAAAGTGTTGCGGGGACAGGAAGAATTCGCTTTACCGTATTTAGACGACGTAGCGATATTCTCCGCATCCTGGTCTGAGCATATGGCACACTTGCGGGCAGTGCTAACCCGCCTGCGCGAAGCGGGCTTGACAGTCAAGGCTCCCAAGTGCCAATTAGCACAGGCCGAGGTTGTCTACCTCGGTCACGTGATTGGACAGGGTCGTCGCCGCCCCTCTGAAATAAAGGTGGCCGCTGGGCGAGACTTCCCGCAACCGCGCACGAAGACCGATATTCGGTCGTTCTTAGGTGTCGCCAGCTACTATCAGAGGTACATCCCCAGGTACTCCGATATCGCGGCTCCCCTGACGGACGCTCTAAGAAAAACAGAGCCCCAAACAGTCGTCTGGGGCGAGACAAAGGAAAGAGCTTTTAGCGCCCTAAAGAGCGCCCTCGTGTCTCGTGTGGGCCGTTCAGAAATTGTCATGCTACCTAGCCGGCTCGAGGTTTATCATTGAGACGGATCACTGCCCTCTCCAATGGCTGCAGACCATCTCTCCCAAAAATGGCCGCCTCCTGCGCTGGAGCCTCGCTTTGCAACAATATTCCTTTGAGGTGCGTTACAAAAAGGGGAGTCTCAACGGTAACGCCGATGGCTTAAGTCGAGGCCCCTAACGTAGGAATCCGCCTCAAAGTTGTTTGTTACTGATGTTTTCTTCCTGAGGCATGATTTTTAACATATTGCTTTTGTTTAGTGTTTCAAAGTGACGACGTGCTTTCTAGTGCAATTTTCCCATTTGTGGACGCGTTCTGAGTGCTGCTTGACTACTGTAAGGAACTAGGCAGTAGTATAAAAGGGGATGCTTGACTACTGTAAGGAACTAGGCAGTAGTATAAGAGGGGAAAGAGCCTGGCAGAGCTTAGTGAGGGTTGTCTCGTGCTTGCCGACTGAGCGGTTGCGTTTCGGCGTAGTTCTAACGCTTGCTGGGAACGAGAACAAAAATGGCAACTCTCCCGAAGTCACTTTGCAGTGTCCAGTGTGAACCTGAACCTGAGAACGAGGCCTTCTCTGTGCGCTGCGCTCAAGCAACGCCGAGGGACGACCGATTTCGATTACGAGCATCATCGAGCGACATCCCTCCGGACAGCGGATGCAGTCCCCTGACCATCGGGATCTCCTTCTCCCGGCGGGGCGGTCTGTTACGTTTCGCCTACGACGCGCGGTATAGCCGGCGCGGATGCAACGGACGCCGGGGCTTCGTTCAAAGTGGCGGTCATTTTGGGCCCGTTCAGTGCTGCCGCAACGCCTCCCGCCAAGCGCGTCCAGGCAGGTTTCAATACCACTAGTTGTCGTGTGTGCTTGTGTGCGTGTGTGTGTGTGCATGTTGGTGCCCACGCTTGTCAAAGCGCGGCAGCCGGGGAGAGGAGCTCCCCAACTGGGAAGCGAGGAGGTCTGACCGGCGCCGGCCCGGCGGACGCGTCACTTCACGTCTCAACATGTCCGTGCGTCGCCGTCTCGTGCGACTCATCCCGAGCCGTTCCTTCTTGCCCTCGACTCCGAGGGTATAAAAGCCGCTGCCCCGGACGCCAAAGGGAGACTTCGATTTCTTCCTTCGAGTAACGTGGTCGCCCTGACCGGCTGCTCTTTTGCGATGCCAGAATAAACAAGTTGTTCTGTTGCCAGTCGACTCATCCTTTGCCAGGACCTTCGGATGTTTCCAGCTGTGCCCCAGGCCGCCAGGCCAACGCTACCCTTGGGGCTTGCAACCCATTTGCAACACCGCCAACTAGCCCGACAGCGCATCCGGCACCAGCAAGCCCTCGACGCTCGCAGCTATAACCTCCGCCACCGAGCTGTTAGTTACCAGCCCGGCGAACAAGTCTGGGTTTGGAGCCCAATACGCATGCGTGGGCGTTCCGAAAAGCTTCTACACCGATATTTTGGCCCCTACGAGGTACTCCGCCAAGTCAGTGAGGTGAACTATGAAGTTCTTCCCCAGGGTACAGTTCGCTCCTCTAGACGGCCGACCCCCGAAGTCGTCCATGTCGCACGGATGAAGCCGTACCACGCCCGCTAGCACTTCAGGCCTGTCCACACCAGCCGGCGGACACATGCGCCGTCCCTTGTCTTCGTGCTTCTCATTGTTGCGGCACCGAGTCGTTGCCCTTCAGAGAGGGTGAGTAATGCCACAGTCCCAATCAATCCAGTGGCGCCATGCCGCAGCCGGACTGTTTTAGACGGGACTTGCCATGCCTTGCGCTCTCGAGGGGCTAGAGGTTTTCGTCTTCTTCCTCGCTCGAGCTCCTTGCTGTCCTGGACGCGTAACACGTCTAATTAAACCTGGTTTTGAGTGCTTTGACCGTTTATCGGTGACAATATCCTCTTTTTGTGTCAGTAGGTAGCATTATTAATTATAGAATATTTTTATCTTTTGTGTTAGCATTTCTGGTGCGTCCATTGTGTTATCTGTATTGTGAATTGTGTGACTTGTAGCGGTGCTTTGTTGAGCATTGTGTCGCCAGTTTCATTGTTTTGCTTCCACTGTATGAAAAGGAGCAGCCGAATCAGGCATCGTCATCATCATCAGCCTGACTACACCCACTGCAGGGCAAAGAGCTGCAGTGTGTGTAGAAAAAAGTAAGCAGCTAGAACGTGTGTAGTGAAGGAGTGAACATTATGACATGCAACAAGTTGGCCGTGTATACTTGTGGTCCCAACGAAAATGGATCAAGATATAACAAAAAGAAAGCAGCGCTCTTTCGAAATGAAAAGTGAACGTGGCTGGGAGTTCTTTTTACGTAAGTCTTAACAAGCCGACGACACCAATTAGTTGTCGGCCGGACGTTTCGTCTTCTAGGCTATAGCAAAAACCCCAATTTCAGAAGCAAAGCAATGGGTCGGGACTCGGAACGCACAGGCGCCAGGTGCGAGACGCGCCATGCTTAGGCTGGCCGGCGTATCGCTACCGGGAGCCAGTGCATCTGCTGTTTTCGCCACCGAATGCGACAAGGCCACAGGTGTTACAATTTTTCCGCTACCACCCACTTTATTGTTTTTTTCTCCGCCACATTCGCAGCACCGGCGAGCGCGGCTACGTTCACGAATTCCATATTTGAGAGCACTACTGTCGCGGCCAGCTCGTGAGTGCATGGTCACATGGGATTTCGTTCATATTTCGTAGGCTTTCTCTGTCAATTTGGCTCAGAATTTTTGCCTAAAATGCTAAAGCTGAAAGTGATAATTTTCAGTTTATTTATACAATTGAACAAATTTATATAAAAATGCTGTGATTTCCCGCACACATTAGCGACGTGATTCAAGTTGGCTCCGTCTATTGTGCCTCGGTACATATTTTAAACCTTGACTAAAGTTTGCTGGGACATCAGGTATACACTGGCCCAGGCGGAGCCATGGGCTGGAGACAATTGGCGACCTCTACATCGCCCCCCTTATGAAAAAGGAAAAGGTCAGAAACACGATTAATACATTTAAGCTCCCCGGGAGAACAGCAAGTAAGCTACTACGTGTCCGCACATCTCCGTTATCATCCACCTGGGACTGTCCACGGGTGATTCTTGACTTTGATGTGTTGGCAGACTGCGGTTCCTGGACGGCAACCGCGCGCTGTGGTGCCTCTTGTACACGTGGAGAAATTTGCTGCGGCTGTATACACCATACCATTTAGGCTGGTCGCCAAAGGTGATTTATGATGCCGCCAGTCCGTGACTCTCCTGTAGACTTTGTGCACACGCGGTGTTTCACCTAAGTCTGTGTACAATATTTAAAAATAGGCTTTTTTAGTTAGAAGGGCGCTTTTTTCGGCATAGCATGGCCAGCGGTGTAATCCATCAGAATACAGCTCAGATGTACTAACTATAGCAGGCTGGTAAACTATATTGAATCGTTAACTTTTAAACTATTATTTTTAGGCTCCTTAATTATTGAGAACAGTGTAAAGGAATATCCATACCAGTTTTACAATTTCGAAAACGCAGTTACCCTCGGCGCTGTGGCCCAAAAAAAATTTGGCTATTTCGACGAGTTACGCGCACTGCATGGAGAGGTTGCTTTGCCTGCAAGCTTCTCGAAAACGAATGCATTTTAGCGCGATGTAGCCAAAATTTGTCGGGCCGCAGCGCCGCGGGGGTAACCGCGTTTTTTAAATTCTAACAATTTATATGGACGTTATACTTACTGCGGGCTAGACGCCTCTCAGTAATTAGGCAGCGTCAAGGTAATAGCTAAATAGTTAACTAATCAGTATTAGTTGACCAGCCTTCTAGTTAGCTCGTCTTACCTGTAATCTGATGCATTGCCCCTTGATGTCTCCGACATGGTGCATGCTCTCCACTCTTTTTCCTTCTCTCCCGGATTCACGGTCGACTGCGACTCGCAAGCCGCTATCCGGCACATACATAACCGCACCCTACTCTCTTCACTCGAACAAGAGGTCGAACGAGCGGTATCCGATCTGCAGCCTTCCATCGTTTTCCTCCGCTTGGCATTCAGGGATTGACAGCAATGAGTTGGCCCACGACACTCTTCACCCGGCACGCTTGATGCCCTGGCCCAAGCCTTAGGGAAATGATGAGACTCTTCCTGCGCCGCACCGTCAAGCAGGTTAGATGGTCTAGAGCTTACCAGACCTTATCAGCCTTGGGGCTTTGACATTTTTCTATTATTTTTTTTTTGCTAGTGTCTAGGACATTTTCTTTGTGCACTTTCTAGCCCAAAGGGAGAAGTTTGCTGTTTTCTTGCATGACTTGTCTCATGCCGTGGCATTTGGTTAACTTCAGCACTAAGAGTGCTCTGCGTATATGGTTGTTGCTGTTAGGTCTACCTCCAGCTCCGTCTCGACAAGCGTCTCTATCCCCCCCCCCCCCCCTCATCCATCATTCATCGTGCCGGAGGCTCCCTTCGTCGGTACGCCTAAATGAATTTATTTATTTATTTATTTATTTATTTATTTATTTATTTATTGTAATACTCACAGCGCCGCAAGTGGCATTACAGTGGGGAGGGGGGAATAACACATCATGCAATCATTAATCCCCTCCCTACCGCCTCTTCCTCTATCGCTATCGATCCGACCCCTTCTGTCCCAAGTGCCCCTCTATCTATGCAGACCTGGCCCGTTGCCTCTTCTACTGCCCGGCTGCTCAGCAATCGGGCTCCTGTCTCTCCCCTTCTCTTTTTATCGCCACCTGGTTAGAGTGGCTTGCCACTTAAGGAGAAAAACGGCGTCGACTGGTCGCCCATGAGGTCGATACTCTTGCGTGCATTTGTAACTTTTGGCCGAATAGACTGCTAAACTGGCACCTCTTTCGTAAACGAGAAAACAGGAAGCGGACGTGAAAGACCCAATGGTGAGACTAAAAATGAAATAGACTTCATACTGTGCGCTCTCCCCGGCATAGTGTAGAATGTGGAGTTCTTTAGAAATGTGTGTTGTAGCGACCACAGCAATGCAAAGAGGAAGAGCAGCTGGTTAGGATCAGATAACAGATCTGTTGTAGGACAGTGGGGAGACTGTGCTAGAAAAACTAGCACATTGTATACACAATGCCTTATGACCTCGAGCGTACCGGAAACTTGGAAGAAGGCTAAAATTATCATTTTTCATAAGAAAGGAGACGTCAATGACTTGAAAAATTACAGACCGATGAGCTTACGGTCCATCGTCACAAGCTATTCACCAAGGTAATCGCTAATATAGCCAGGCTTTCGTAAAGGCTGCTCTACAATAGACCATATCCACACTACCGAGTAGGTCATAGAGAAATTCACAGAATATGAGCAACGCCTATATATAGACTTCGTAGGTTACGAGAAACCATTTGACTCAGTCGCAACCTCAGCAGTATTGCACGCATTGCGGCAGCGGGGTGTAGGTGAGCCTTGTATAAAAATACTAGAATGTACTTAAAACGGCTGCACAGCTACCACAGTCCTCCATATAGTCAGCAATAAACTTCTATTAAGGAAGAGTCTCGCCAATACTATTCACTATCTATTTAGAGGAGGTTTTCACAGACCTGGATGGAAACAGCGGGGCTGAGAATTAATGGAGAATGTATTAGTAATACGTGGTTCGCTGATTACATTGCCTTGATAAGCCACTCAGGTGATTAATTGTAAAGCACCATCAATACCTTAGACAGGCGGAGCAGAACGGTAGGTCTAAAAATCATTATGCAGAAAATCACAATAATATTCAACAGTCTCGGAAGGGAACAACAGCTTACGATTGGTATAAGAGGCGCTGGAATTGGTCAGGGATTGCATCTACTTAGTGCAGGCAGTGACCGCAGACCCGGATCGCGAGAGTGAAATAACTAGAATAAGCCTGCGGTGGAGCGCGTTTGGCAGGTTCCCCGAGATCATGAATGGCAGTTTACCAATGTCGCTCAAGAGTAAAGTATACAGAACCTGTATCTTACCGGTACTCACCTGTGGGGCAGAAACGTGGAGGCTGACGAAAAGGGTTCACCTTGAATTGAGGACTACGCAGCGAGCTATCCAAAGGAAAATGATAGGTGTGATGTTAAGAGACAGGAAGAAGGCGCAATAGGTCGAGGAACAAACGTGGGTTAATGATATTCTAGTCCAAACAAAGTAGTAGAAAAGGGCTTGAGCAAGGTAGGATTACCGATGGCCGTTAAGTTGTAACGGACCGGGTTCCAAGGGAAGGCAAGCGTAGCATGGGGCGGCTGAAAGCTAGGTGGGCGGATGAGATTAAGAAGTTTACGGGTATGCGGTGGGCCGCGCCTGGCACAGGACAGGGTTAATTGGCGAGACATGGGAGAAGGCTTTGCCCTGCAGAGGGCATAGTCAGGCTGATGATGATGATGACTGAAATGGAAAATAGTGGGTAACCCGGACCAGAGTTGGATGCGTTACAGCACAGCCAATATCAGAAATACGTTGGCAACGCTGCACCTTCCAAGGCCGAAATTCGCCAACACATTTCTTATATTAGGCCGACGTCTTGTGCTGTGTAGATAGCGTAAGGAAAAAGCGTAGTATATATGACGTATCTGAGCAAAATGAATCCAGAATAATTTTTTGAGCCATTTATTGCAAATACAGATGCCGAATTCGCTGATCGATTCTTCTGGAACAGGTGAGGAATGTAAAGAAATGCGAGAGGTGAAATGCTGCGCATGCCTGTGCCATCATCTGCAAAGTGACAAAAAGCACGCATAAGGAAGACGAATCAAGATAGCCGCCTTCATAACGCAATCGAAAGATACTATTCGACATGGTAAATCAATGGAAAAAGCGCCTACTCGCATCCGCAGTGCTTAGAAATGCACTCAGTCAGAAATCTGGAAAGAGCAGCGCCAACTAAGATAGTGACAATAAATTAGAGGAGCCCGCCTGTGTTCGTATGACAGTTAAATCATGCGAAGGTGAGCTGTCAGTTATGCCTGTTTATAATGAAAGGTTACGCCATGTGTAATTCTTAATTCCTAGAACCAACTAGTTGACACCTCGAAGCTTGAAGTCAAAATTTTCACCCATATCTCATTTAGATCCCTGACTTTGACGCAGAGCTGCTTTTAAACAGCAACTCTTTACACTATGTCTTAAAATATCTGCCATCGCTAAGCTTCTTGCTCAGCACTTGGAAATCTTCCAGCAAAGGTACAAACGTTCGCTACCGTTACTTGCATCCAGGTTAAAATATTTTCAATTATTATTTTTTACGCAGACGCTTCAAAGGTTACTGTCTCTCAGTACATCTGCAGCACTCCGGCGGGGGCTGGGATGAGCTTCCCGCTTATTAACAAATAAATCCTCTGTTAATGTGGAACGGAAAGCATGCCCGCACAATACAAAGAACCTTCCTCTTCGAACCGGTAGCGAAATACAAGAACGTGTTAATCTTCAACTACTTCAAGAAATCGGCTATGAGATAATTTTCTGTAGTATAAGTATACAAAGCTATGGTTGTTATAGTGCCACGAAGTTGCTCAAAATGTACCAAGCTTGTTCGTTGGAACTACTTATTCCTGTGGCAGCTCATTATATTTGCCGCAGCGTTTTGACGGATCACGCGAACCCTGTAAAAGCTGGTAACGGTATAGAGCGGAAAGATTTTACTGTTTTACATCCACTCTGGCAAGAGGAGACCTGCCAGAAATTTTTCCTTCGTCTTTTCTTCGCACCCTATTCTTTCAGCAAAGTTCTGTTTGTTACGCTTTCAAGCAAGGTAACAAAGGTGAAGCAAGGGCGTGTGCTTGCGGTTGTGCGTGCGTACCGCCTTTTCATGAAATACTATCGACTTGAAAGAATATCTTCCGCCACACGAGTTTTTAGGCACCGTGTCGAATAGGTATAAAAATGGTGCTGCTTATGCGACAGTTTCTTTCTCTTTATTGAAGGATGTAGACTTGTGTAGGTAAAAAACCTGAAACAAATGCTCCGATAGGTCCAGCGCTGTAATGCGCGACGTGAAAGCAGAGAGTGAGAACACGCCTTCGATCGAAGGCGAGGTTACAGGTGACTGAGCAATCCATCTTGAGCGAGGGAACTGGGAGCGATTGTAATGATGCGTTTCTAACAGCAGTCAGATTGGGTTTCCAATGAAGACATTTGGGTCCCTCGCCATATCTTTCACATATATACCGCGTGGCGATTTTCTAGGGTGTCTCGATCCAAATACCACAGCTCCCTTGCCAGGGTGGTGACAACCGTTGTGCAATCGAGAGACGCCATTTTGAATCACAGAGGTATCCGGCTCCTACAATAGCGAGGAAGGTGCTAAAATTTATTCTGAAGTAAGACTTCGATGTGTGCAAGCAGTATTGAACGGTCGCATTGTCAAAGATACCGTAATCCTGAGTTCAAAAAGAAATATTTTGACGCGGACAAATGAGCGCGTGACTCACGATTTTCAAGAAATTGTTGCCATGCTGCGGCGGCGCCGCGAAATGGTCCAGGAAAGATCGGTGCACGGAAACGCGCCGTTTGATCCACTGCGTATGTTTACCGACACACTCGGACAGTGTTATCAGGAGTTTTGCTGTAAAAAAAAATGTATCGTACGAGCCCTGTTACGTGGACGTTTGCACGTAGGCGAGATAGAAGAACCGGTGAGTGTCACTGCGAAAGTATTGTGGGGCCAGCAATACTGGGAAGGCATGGGCAGGGCAAGTTTGCACACTGTCCAGTGGAGCGTTTGCTGGAACGTAACGGCGCAGTTCTTATCAGGTATCGAGTATCTGTTTCTAAAGATATATTTGCGGGGACCTATGTAAACACGAGTTGATATTTGCTAACGACGATCGCTCAGCAAACACGACAAACGAGAGCACGAGAAAGTTGTGTATGAATGTCCCTCCAATGGCAGGCCTTATTACGGCATGCACGTACGGTGATTTGATATGCACGGAGATGTTATATCATTTACTGGAATTGCATTACGTTATAATTTTACCACTCTTGATTATTGCATGCCTCGTGCCTTCGCTGTGATTGGAAACATGCTCTAGCTCTGACGGGCGGATGAAAAGAACAGAATCGAATCGGATGAAAAGATTGTATAATAGCAGCATCATATTCATCACGATCTTGCATGCACTGCTTACGAACAGAGACCTCAAAGCGCGGTTCTTCTGCAAAAATAGTGCGTGAGGAAGACGATTGCACATCTTGTTCTCGCTTTCCACTTGTACACAAGACTAAAAATCTATCTTTGTATCTACAGTAGGACGTGGTCATTAAAATTTGCGAACACACACGCGCACGCACGCGCACACACGTGCACAAAGATACACGCAAACGGAACACGAAGACAGATTTCGCTCTTAAAGCTCTTGTGACAGTAAGAAGGTTCCTGGCTGGTTTTCTGTGCAACCCGCATGACAGTCGCTAAATCTTGGTGACCTGAAGGGCTGTATAAAAAAAATTCCGCGCAGTTTCGTCATTTGCCCGCTGCACAAATCTCCAACGTCGATGTTACTGATTTCAAATTGTCTCCAAAGTGCGTGTCCACCGTTCACCACTCCGCATTCACGGCAGCCGTTTTCACAGGCCAGACAACGATTTCTTACTTATATTGAGTTCAGTCCTTTTACGCAGCCCAGCAACTACAGAATGACTCACACGAGGTGATCAGCATCAACAAACAAGTGCAAGTATATTGTGAAATTTTAAGACACACTGTTCTAACCAGGCTCCGCTCAGAAGCAGTACTCTGTACCGCCGCCATATTGTATAAACTGAGGTGCCCCCTTCAGGTCGTTAAAATCACCACTGCGAATACCAATGTGTAAAGGTAACAACTGTACAAGGTGCACTCACCGCGGTGAACTGTGGACCATTACTGATGCCGGCTGTTCCGGACACTAAGTACGCGCAACCGACAGTGAGATGAAATATGCGGACCTGAAAATCGAACAGATAAATGATATTAAAAGCGTAGAAAGGCTGGGTAAACGAAGAGAACTGGGACATTGAGACGAAAATATTTCTGACACACTGAGATAAGCGCGTATCATGACACTTATTTTTGGCTGAATTATTTGAGCACACTGCAATTCAGAGAAGCGAAGTTTTCTCAGTGTCGTTGCTGGTTTAAAAGTTGAGCTACCGGTTGAGCGGCAGAGAAGACACTTGCAGAGTAGCGCAAAATTTCGTCACTAATCTAAACTGCGCAGGAAATTGTAAAGGTTTCATTTTGTCATTTGGTGTGCCAGGGGGCGCAAAAAGTCTTGAGTCACTCGCGCCTTCACGAGCATGTCAGAGCGTGTGCGAAAGCTATAGCGGGCAGTCATTTCGCGCGATATTCGCTCAGAAATTTGTCCACCATTGTGAATATACAATACAAAGGGTGGGTCTGTCTTCTTACGAGGCTGGAATAAACAAACGTGAAATTAGCTGCTCGAATTCCCAGCCTTCTTCACTTCGCCTGCGGCGAACAGGTGAGATCCAGAGCAGCACCGCACTCTACTCTGCTCCCATGAGTTCAGTTACTCCCACCCTCACCTGATTCACGTGTCCACCAAGGGCGCATTCTAGAACGGCCGCCCACAATTTTGTTTTCAGACCCATATACATGGTTTTGATGTTTGCAAACAAACACGGGTGTCGATGATGCTAGCCCCAAAGCGCTTCCAGCTGCAGACTTTGTTAAGGACATTACATTCAGTTCATTCAGTGGTTCACTTTCGTCCTTCCTAGCAGCTTTACTGAATCCCATTTTTATTCATTTAAAGCTGGTGACCTTTAACGATGGATAACTGCTTCCTTTGAACGCCTACAGCTCGCTCGAAGACAGAAGAGCTGTCGCAGTCATTACTTCGCTGCGAAGGGTGACAAGTTCGGGAAATTAGTATAATGCTTTGGTCCAGATTGAAAACTGCTGCAGTTCATTCCGCGGCGAATAT
This sequence comes from Amblyomma americanum, assembly GCA_030143305.2. Taxonomy (NCBI): domain Eukaryota; kingdom Metazoa; phylum Arthropoda; class Arachnida; order Ixodida; family Ixodidae; genus Amblyomma; species Amblyomma americanum. The sequence goes on along the minus strand of JARKHS020008105.1, from coordinate 13,785 downwards.
ATGAGGGACATGATCTGTGGCTACTCACAGGCAATTCACGATGAAATGTGTATCTGGCTTCCAAGCTTGCTATACAGCGAATAAGCGTTCCGGTGATGACGATGATGGTGACGAAGGCAGATTGGTGCATGATATGATGACGCCAGCTGTCTTCCGGGAAGGCGAAACAGGCGGCCCAGACAAGAGCGCCCAGTACCTGCATCGATGGGAAGCATCGTGGGCGCTGGGCCATGCATGCCCCAGATGCCTACCAGGAGCGGCGCTGAAACTGCTGAACGCCCTAGCGGCGTCTTTTAGAACCGATCAGCACACGTTGACTCTCACTTATAGGCGTGCCGAGGCCCTTTGCGCAAAGGAAGTGGTTCAGATAACCGTTTCGCCAAGACAAAATTGAGCTCTAGTTTGCTAGACGCCGCACCCTGTTGCCTCGATAAACAACTGTCCCCTGTAGGTCCCAGACCACTAAAGAGAACGGGTAAAGCGTTGACGTTATACAGAACAGAGTTCCGGGAAGCACTCCACCACGGAGTCCCCTTTTTTCCGTGTGTAGCTTCGGGGCATAGAAACCTCCCATACCATAACAAAATCTCCGTTGGGTATGAAATCTGCCCACTCAGACGGTGCAGGGCACCGTGGCCCACCAAAGCATACAGCCTGTAGTCCGCAGCACAGCATGTAAGTTACTGAAATGTACCGAAAGCAGGACTGTGTGTGACCGACCTGGCACGCAGTAGACATAGCGGAAAGGGGGAATTTAGCGATTGTACTCGCTGTCTGCTTTGTCCCTTAGTATCGGTAATAATGAAAAATCCACTCTGAGCCCGAAAAAACGCCGTCCTGCGGCTAGCCGATTAAACGCAACGTGGTCGCTTATTCTTCCGCCCAACAACCCACCATTTTCCCCACTGATGCATTTGGGTGAATAAAGTGCTTGTATCCAATATAAACCATACCAGTGCCACTGGATATCACTGTACAAGACATTATCGAGGCCAAAAAGTAGCACTCTCCTTGACCAGCAGGAGTTTTAAGTTAAAGGTGCACTAAAAAGGAATTTGAAATCGTCTTTTTACCACGGGAACTCGATCTACACACTCTGACCACTCTTAGAAACTTCAAAGTATTGTCTAGTAGGGCCATTTCTCTATCAAATTGAATTAAACGTCCCGGCTCTCTGCTTTCTTTTTTTTAACTCACCCTCGACAAGAGGAGGAGTCAGCCAATGCATGTAATGCCTTTCAGCCAGTCGCGTGGCGGCTTCTCTTCGCTTTTATTTTGCTTTTTATAGGTTTTAGAGAATATATATTCTTTCAGTCGCAGACTGCATAGCCGCAAATTATTCCCATGGAAATAAAACTATGCGTGGGACTCACGCGACTCACTGGAAGGCACTCCACGCGTTGGCTGACTTATCCTACTCTAGGAGGTGAGTTTAAAGAAGAAAAGTGTAGAGTCGGGACGCTTAATTTGATTTAATAGGGAAATCGGCTGCACAGAACAATAATTTGATGTTTCGAAGATTGCTCGGAGCGTGCAGATGGAGTTCCATGCGGTAAAAAGACGAGCTCAGAATCCTCTTTGGTGCACCTTTAAGGCATTTTAGGCCAACCACGTTTTCTGCGAAGTCTCGTATGCAGGCATGGCTGAGAGTCATCATGGTTTTGAAGCGGAGTCACACAATTTCGATCTTCAGCATTCTACCTCAGCAGTCAGCCAGGCGCAGCACTTCGCGTGCGATTCGAGAGGTTATATTACACACGGCGAGATGCGTGCTACGCACGATACGCCGCTTGGCACGCACGTTAATGTAGCCATCGGCGAGTAATCGATGGCCGCGCATATTCTACCAATACCTTGCAAAGGAATAAAACATGGTACAAGTGTGAGCGCACCTATAAAGCGCAGCGCTGGAGTACCAGTCGGCAGCAACGTACACTGGTGGCTGCCGTGTCAGCCGTCTATCAGACCGATTGCTCTAATCTGCCTCTTTGTCGTTTACAAAGAGTTCCCACTAGAAAGAGGAGTAGGAGAGACTTTAATGACTACAGGAGAGGGAGTTCCCGCTATGTATACTGCAGCAACTACACCGGATATATTTCGACATTCGCAAAAGCTACAGCGCAGGCCATGAGGCTAGTGGCCTCTGTAGTTATTGGTTTCCACGCTATGATGACGTTTCCGGTCGCAGTTGCACTATTCAAGTCCAGCGCCTATGACAAGACGCAAGGTCGCGATTCAGGAAGACAACCTCTCTAAAAGTTGGAAACTAAGTGCTAGCCATGTTGTGACTTGTTTTGAAGCCCAATAGTGATTGCAGATGCGAACTAATTTTCAGCTCACAGTCGATGTAAGGTTTGGCCGCTTGCCCAGTAGACACAGGCGGGAATCACGGCTAATGGCATTCCCCCTTAAACGTAGAACCTTCGGCTTTCATTTGGATACAGGGAGCGACTCATCTGTACGGCTGCATGGATACAGCAGTGAGGTTGGCGCGAAGAGGCCGATCAGCCGCTTAATAAATCACCGAGTCTAGAGTGAAAAATATTCTACCACACTCTTGTTCTGCAAGATTCCTTCCCTCCCCCTCCCTTTCCTCCAAAAAAGAAAAAAAACGACCTCGAAGCCGCTGCTCGTCCCACGAGAGACAGCGCTGTGCATCGACATAGGGTTCCCGCACTTGTCGTGGCCTGTTCTCGGCCATTCTGTCAGTATAGCTGCGCTCGCTTTGCCGGTGAATTCAGGAGGGTTTCATGACCGGACAAGCAGCTAGTAGGCCCTCAAAGAGAGCTCCTCACCATGTGTAAAAAGCAATCCGTTTGCCTGCGCATTTCTTCGCAGAACGCAATTAGGCAGCGAAGGAGGAGCAGTGGTGTCTGTGGCATGCACTCAGATGCATCCTGTACCCTCTTGCGCGAGAGCCGACTGCTGTTCCTTCATTGTGCAGTCTCCGTGTTCACCATGCATGTTGCTCTGTGAACTCACCAATTCCCCGATGAAATAGGATGCATCAAGGCTAATTAGCAGCCATGTTTTGGTGTTGTCCATAGTTAACCTGCGCATAAATGCCGTAAATACAATCATGAAGTGCGCCACCGTTGCACTGGTGTTTCAGTTGAACAATTATGTACGAACGCTGTATTCCACACTGCTGCAGTTCTTACATGTATGGCGCCGCAGATACTACTGAGCTTTAGGTATATAACAGTCAGGGACCAGCGTTTCATAATGGAAAACTGCTGTTTTATGAGCAAAGAAACGCGCAGTGGCAGTCTTACAAACTTTCGAGCAAGCTTCTAAATTGTAGATTGGTTAATGGTTTATGCGCGGTTTAACGTCCCAAAGCGACTCAGGTTTTGAGGGACGCCGTAGTGAATGGCTCCGGAAATGTCGAGCACCTGAGGCGAATAACAATATGTTACATTTTACTGCAGCGTGGTCTAGCCGAACCGAAAACAGGATAATTGTGCCGTTTACTCGCACCCACAAAAGCGCTAACTATCAATCGCTGATTATAAAGAATTTGGGATAGGTCCTAGCTGGCGGCGTTAAGCCTTGCAGCTTATGGCCTCTTAACGGTAGAAGTCGCCTTTCTTGGTGCAACTAATCATATAGATAAGGGACTGGGTTTTTCCAAGGGATTTAAATTATTATGCAATCTGCGGCACACGTCATTAGCAGTGGCATCTAGATGCCTGGTGTAACATTTGTTACAAAGCTATTCAAAGTTTGAACTATGGGCGTTTACTTAATCATAGAAAATTCAGATAACTTTTGGATGACTGACAGTCGACTATCGAAGAATGTACAGCTTCAGTTGTTTTTTTTTCAGCGGCCTCTTATAGAGCATGCATTGGTCTTTTCATTGTCTAATGCTGTCTTTATGCAAACAAATGGGGATATTGTCAAAAATTGACATTTTCAGACCACAGTTGCCCCCCTGCCCACAGGCATGCTGCAGGAACATAAGCCAAGATGTCCGCAGGCGCGTACACGTCGCACCGCAGACGGGTGATATAATGTGCTGCACCGCAGAGAAGAAGGGGTTCTCAGTATGAACGTTCTTTACCGCCATGTATTTTACAGCGCCAGCTTTTATAGCGAAGGTCCCCCGCCTACGCGTCAGGCTACCGCGTTGTCAACATCGAACGGCCGCGATCGCGTGACCATCCCGTGCACATAGCCAATGCCTCGCGCTATCTTAGTCGTCACCAGGTGGAGCACAAAACAAATTTATATTTTGATCTTGGTTTGGGGGTACGGGGTAGCAACAACGCGTCACCAAATGCCTTGAAACGCCAGTAAAAATTAAGCCGATAAGAACAGATACTTCGCCATTAAAGGAAACATTGAAGGAAACTTTATTCAAACGCTGCTGCCGCGGTCGGTTTCGAACCCGGCCACTCCGGCTCAAGCCGAGCGATCTACCACTGCGCCACCGCAGTGGGTCAACGGTACCTTTAACACAAAGCGGCCACCATGTCCGGGACAGAACCCGCGTCTTGGCGCTGGGCAGCCGAAAACAGTAATCACTGGACCACGGACGCAGCCGAAGTTGAAGAGGATCGTGGCGCTGGGCACGGTACACGAAAGTGGGAGACGTACGAGAGCACGCAACGTGAATCGGGTCAAACGCAGAGAGAACGCGTACACCACCTGCAACAAATGGTGTTCGGACGCAGCGCTTGTTTTCGTGGTGGTAAAAGTATTTATCAACGATATTTACAGAGAGGTTGCCTGGGAAGCAGCCCCTTTTTGCGCCGCTCCCTTTGCGATACTAGAGGTTCTGGGCAGCCACTCGAGCTCGCTGAATAGGGATTTGTTAGGCCAGTAGGTCCAGGCAGACGAGCAGGGCCGCTGCCTTCACTGAAGGGAAGTGTCCGATAACTTCCACATGCTGAGATGTGAGCCTGTCAGAAGAATCCTTCCCTTCCCCCAAACCTTTCCCGAGAGGCAGGGGAGGCAACCCTGCTCAACTGCTCGTGGCTGGAGTCAAAAAGGACTCTAGTCCAACGGGTGCGAGTGTCCACCGGGGTGTCGGATAAGGAGAAGGAGAAGTAAGTACCGTTTAAGGACTCCACCTACGTAAAGGTCCATTTTCGGCCTGCAAATTCTCTTCACTGAATAGAAGTTTTCACTGCCACCGCTTCGGGTAGGGTCAGGGGTTAGGTGCGGAAGAGAGGGGTTTTGCTGGCATGCTCAGACCATATGGAAAGTGTCAGCCACATCCACATAGAAAGAGAAGAGGCCAGAGAAGGAAGGCTCGAAATGTTTGAATACTGCCGGGTGCAGTAGAGTGTAAGAGTCAAAAATTATTTTTTCGGCCGTTTTCGCTAGCCCCTTGAAACGAGCCTGGTAGTGACGGTGCGAGTCCCGGTAATGAGCGGAGATATCTTTGAAAGTTAAGAGAGGACACGTGTCCTGATACAAATCTGTAGGGTCTACGTCGAGGGCCCGGTTAGTGAGTGAGCGGGCGGCCGATTTGGCGGCCTCGTTCCCTGATAGGCTCCCTGGTGGCCTGTAGAGAAAATGAGAAATCGGGTTGTGGGGTCCTTATCCCGAGCTGCTCTTCGAAGTATTCGTTGCGCTGTAGGCTACTGCTACTGTTGCTTTTGCTGTCAGGAAGAATGAAAAGGAAAGTGCACGGGCCTGCCCACTGGCTCAAGCTGAGTCACAATCGTTTCCCCGCGCTTAAAGTAGCAGAGTCGAAAGATAAGGGGAAAGATAAGGAAAGACGCGCGCGCGCTAATACGTCCGGGCCGATCCCGGAGGCAGCGCAATACCGAGACAATCCGTGCCTGAGTGCTTCAAGCCCTCCGCCATATTTCTAAAAATAAATTTAATATATTAGGTCCACGTGGGACCCGTAGCAGATATTAAATCAGAACCACATAAGAAATTAGGTCCACAAGGAACCCGTAGTATATATTAATCAGATATTAAATCAGGCGTTTTCCAGCCCAGCTCCTAACTCCCACAGGCCCCTCGCCAGTCGGATAAGATGAATTTATATTGAGGGTGGGAGGCAGCCAGGGCCATTGCTACCTCCTCCACGTGGGTCGCCCTAGGGGCCTTCAAAGTGAAACCGTCCACCTGTCTTTCCTCGTCAACCACTGCGGCCGTGTACCATCCTCCCCTGGAATGGTGTGGGCCTGCAACATCCATGTAGAAAACGCTGTGTCTGGATTCATAATGGCGGTGCAGGGCATTCGCCCGTGCCTGAGGCCGTCTTGTAGTCTTCAATGTCTCTTCTGGAAGGGGGCGGACACGGAGGGCGCCTCTCCATAGTTCGCGCACTCGTACCATTTACTCAATGTGATAGTCGTGTTGTATATGTAGCCGGTCCAGAAGGTTACTACGGGACACGGTCTGGGCAAGACATGTGCATTCTTTAGAGAGGTGCGCCTCGCGCAGCTCCCGATAGGTGTTCACGACCCCCAACGCAAGGAGACTCGCATTGGAGGTAGAGATTGGGAGGTAGAGCGCCTTCTTCATCATCTTGCAGAGAGCATAACCTCCAAGATGTCTTCATCATGCTTGCGCAAGAGCAGGCATGAAGTCGATTAGACTCGTCACAAAAGCATGGGCCAGTCGCATCGCATCCTTCGAATCCGAGTCCCATCGAACGCCGACGACACCGGCTTTTCTGCGACACGAGCTCCTTAACCTTGTCGAGTTAAAATGAATTTATGTTCAGAAAAAGAATACGCTTCACAAAACGTGCTTGTTTTGCGAGGCAAGGTTATCGCAGAATCGGGCGTTTGACTTAGTGTCACGTCGTCCCTTAGCCTTTTTCTGTCAGTTTTCTATTGTTTGAAACAAACCAAACTAGACTGGAAACTTCCCGCGCCTTCTTTGTGGAGAGACGATGAATGCCATCAATATTTTGTACGCCAAGTGGACAAAGGTCGAGAGGTACCCTACTCGTTAATTTTGGATAGCATAATTTCGTCTACTTGCAGCTTCAATCTGTGCATCTCGAGGCTCTGTCTGCGACGGAACTGCTCTGTGTCATTAATGTGGTCGTTTAAACCTGATATAGCTTTCCCGCTGCTGGAGTCATCAACAGTTGCAAGCCTACAAGTTCGTGGTCCTGCTGACTGCTACGCTTCAAGAAGGAAGGCCTAACTGGAAGGTATTACCACGAGAGCCGCTCAAGAGTGGTTACGTGGAAAGAGAAGGGTGTGGCAAAAGTGTCAGAAGACGCAACCGGTCGGCTGTTGCCATGGGAACCACACGCAGGGTAGTATTTTCGGCAAGGGGATGATTTCCGTGCAAGGAAGAAGGTATGGCGACAGCGTAGGAAAGCGTAACCAGAAGGTGGTTAACGTGGAAAGACGAGAGTGTGGCAAGAGTGTAAGAAGATGCAACCGGTGGGTTGTTGCCATGGGAACCACCCGGAGGGCAGTCACCTCGGCAGGAGGATGGTTACTCTGCAAGAAGGAGGGTATAGCGAGAGCGTATGGATGCGTAACTGGAAGGTGGTTAGTGTGGCAAGAGGAGAGTGTGGAAAGAGTGTAAGACGACGTAACCAGTGGGTTGCTGCCATGGCAGCCGCCCGGAGAGGAGACTGTGGAAGAGTGTAAGACGACGCAACCGGCCGGTTCCTGCCATGGGAGCCACCCGGAGGGTAGTAACCTCGGCAGGAGGATGGTTACCGTGCAAGGAGGAGGGTATGACGAGATAGTAGGAACGGGTAACCGGAAGGTGGTTAACGTGGAAAGGGCAGGGTGTGACAAAAGTGTAAGAAGACGCAACCGGTCGGTTCTTGCATGCTTAGAGTAGTTACCTGAGTAGGAGGTTCGTTACCGTGCAAGGAGGAGGGTGTGGCGAGAGCGTAAGAATGCGTAACCAGAAGGAGGTTAACGTGGAAAGAGGAGAGTGTGGTAAGAGTGTAAGAAGATGCAGCCGATGGTTTGTTGCCATGGGAACCGCCCGGAGGGTAGTCATCTCGGAAGGAGGATGGCTACTGTGCAAGGAGGAGGCCGTGGCAAGAGCATAGTAATGCGTAACCAGAAGGTGGTCAACATAGAAATTGGAGGGTGTGGCACGACTATCAGCAGACACGACCGGTGGGTTGTTGCCATGGGAACTACCCGGAGGGTAGTCATCTCGGCAGGAGGATTTTTATTGTGCGAGGAAAAGGTTATGGCGAGAGAGTAGAAATGCGTAACCGGAAGGTGCTTAACATGGAAAGGGGAGGGTGTGGCAGAGTGCAAGAAGGCGCAACCGGTCGGTTGTTGCCATCGGGTAGTCATCTCGGAAGGAGGATGGCTACTGTGCAAGGAGGAGGGCATGGCAAGAGCATAGTAATGCGTAACCGGAAGGAGGTTAACGTGGAAAGAGGAGAGTGTGGTACGAGTGTAAAAAGACGCAGCCGGTGGGTTGTTGCCAAGGGACCACCCAAAGGGTAGTTACCAGAGTAGTATGATGGTTACCGTGCTAGGAGGAGGGTATGGTGAGTGTAGGAATGCGTAACCGGAAGGTGGCTAACGTGGAAAGAGGAGGGTGAGGCAAGAGTGTAAGAAGACGCATCCGGTGGGTTGTTGCCATGGAACCACCCGGAGGGTAGTCATTTCAGCAGGAGTATGGTTGCCGTGCAAGGAGGAGGGTATGGCGAGAGCGTAGGAATGGGCAACCAGAAGGTGGTTAACGTGCAAAGAGGAGGATGTGGCAGGAGTTTAAGACGCAACCGGTCGGTTGTTGCCATGGAAACCACCCGGAGGGTACTCATCTCGGCAGTAGGATGGTTACCGTGCAAGCAGGAGGGTATGGTGAGAGCGTAGGAATGCGTAACCGGAAGGTGGTTAACTTGGAAAGGGAAGGGTGTAGCAAGAGTACAAGAAGACGCAACCGGTCGGTTGTTTCCATGGGAACTACCTGAAGGTAAGTTACCTCGGTAGGAGGTTGGTTACCGTGCAAGGAGGGGGGTATGGCGAGTGAGTAAGAATGGGCAACCAGAAGGTGGTTGCCATGGAAAGAGGAGAGTGTGGCAAGAGTGTAGGAAGATGCAAACGGTGGATTGTTGCCATGGGAACTACCCTGAGGGTAGTCACCTCGGTAGGAGGATGTTTAATGTGCAACGAGGAGGGTATGGCGAGAGCTTAAGAATGCGTAACCGGAAGTTGGTTTAGGTGAAAGAGGAGAGTGCGGCAAGAGGGTAAGAAGACGCAATCAATGGGTTGTGGCCATGGGAATAACCCGGAGGGTACTCATCTCGGCAGTAGGATGGTTACCGTGCAAGCAGGAGGGTATGGTGAGAGCGTAGGAAAGCGTAACCGGAAGGTGGTTAACTTGGAAAGGGGGGGTCAGCTAGTGTGTAAGAAGATGCAACCGGTCGGTTGTTGCCATGTAAACTACCTGAAGGGTAGTTACCTCGTTAGAGGATGGTTACCGTGCAAGGAGGAGGGTATGGTGAGTGTAGGAATGCGTAACCAGAAGGTGGCTAACGTGGAAAGAGGAGGGTGTGGCAAGAGTGTAAGAAGACGCAACCAGTGGATTGTTGCCATGGAACCACCCGGAGGGTAGTTATCTCGGCAGGGGGATGGTAACGCTCATGGAGGAGGGCGTGGCAAGAGCGTAGTAATGCGTAACCGTAAGGTGGTTAACATAGAAATTGGAGTGTGTGGCAAGAGTATAACAAGACACAACCGGTGGGTGGTTGCCATGGGCACCACCCGGAGGGTAGTCATCTCGGCAGGAGGATGGTAAAGCTCAAGGAGGAGGGCGTGGCAAGAGCGTAGTAATGCGTAACCGGAAGGTGGTTAACACATAAATTGGAAGGTGTGGCAAGAGTATAACAAGACACATACGGTGGGTTGTTGCCATGGAACCACCCGGAGGGTAGTCATTTCGGCAGGAGGATGGTAAAGCTCAAGGAGGAGGGCGTGGCAACAGCGTAGTAACGCGTAACCGGAAGGTGGTTAACAAAGAAATTGGAGGGTGTGGCAAGAATATAACAAGACACAACCGGTGGGTCGTTGCCATGGGGACCACCCGGAGGGTAGTCATCTCGGCAGGAGGATGGTAAAGCTCAAGGAGGAGGGCATTGCAAGTGTAGTAATGCGTAACCGGGAGGTGGTTAACAAAGAAATTGGAGGGTGTGGCAAGAGTATAAGAAGACACAACCGGTGAGAGCGTTATCGAAGGAGCCAGGCGCCAGAGCAGCGGGCTGGAAAGGGAGTTCGCCGAAAAATGAATATGCGCAAAAAACTATAAACAGCGCACTGCAACTTACTGATGTGCGGACTCAGTCTCATATTTTCTACCTCAACACATCCTAGAATACAAGCATCTTAACAGCGGTCGCTGAATCACGCGTTACACAGTAGTAACTGTCCTGTCAACTTTTATTACTTCTTTCGCTCCCTCCTCCTTCTCTTTCCTCACGGCTCACCAGGCCCCGTGGGGCAGTGGTCACAGCCCTCACATACGGAGCCATATTTACGCGTTCTAACCCGACCACGGCGGCCGCATTTTTATGGAGGCCAAACGCAAAGGGCGCCTCTGTCTCTCTTTGGAGCGTTAGCTTTACTGGTCGTTTTGCGAGCTTTAGCAAAGACATTGTATTCCAGTGGTTGCCGTGGTAACCGAGGTGGTTACACAATAGAATAAAATAACAGGCGGCAGCGTGATGCCCGATCACCACAACTGGAAACTGAACTATGTTGATCCGGTATATATATGCCGCTCTCTGGCAGGCCTCAAAGTCTGTCGAATTGGTCCCGACATTCGTGCAAAATATATGGGCCAACTTTTTCTCGCAGTGTTCAGGGCGGTGGCATACGATTTCGCATCTCGTGCAGCATAAACGTACTAGTCAAATTAGAGTCTAGCCCATGGCAGTGATTCGAACCGGCGACCTATGTTAGGTGTTAACGCTCGATACTCGTTCGCTGCCTCAACGTCGGCTCAATTTGAACCGAAAGCTTCACTACGCTAGGTAAAGCTGATTTCGCAGTGCGTTGTCCGTTGACCTTCAAGTGAGCAAAGTGCGAAGTGTGGATATGGCATTACCATGTAGTTCGCCATGATGCCACGCCACTTGACCTTAACGTTTGTTGATTTACCCGTAGAGGGCGGTAGAATAGGCCGCAGTGTTCATTTGGTGACCAACCTTTCGCGATGAACCAGTAATTGAACTGCCACCTGCCAGTGTGGCAGGGCGGGCGCACTGCCTGTCCAGTGTGAGATACGCACTTAAAGTTAGAGATGCGAAGCCACGTCTACATGCCCGATGCACCACAGTTTCGCTCTCTAACCACATTCAGCAGTAGTTAAAAAGCAGCTAATTTTTTTTTCTTTCACTCAACCTTCCTCCCTTCCCTCACGGCGCTGTTGAGGTGTCTACCAAGAAGAGTTTTAATGCGAATGCATTAGATGGATATGTCCTGAGTTTCGTGTCCGCAAAACTTTCTCCAACGCATAGGCGCCCGTGTGCTGTGCGATGTCAGTGCACGTTAAAGATCCCCAGGTGGTCGAAATTATTCCGGAGCCCTCCACTATGGCACCTCTTCCTACCTTTCTTCTTTCACTCCCTCCTTTATGCCTTCCCTTACGGAGCGATTCAAGTATCCGCCGATATGTCAGACAGATACTGTGCCATTTCCTTTTCCCCAAAACCACTTTCAATTTTTCAACTTTCTTCGGACGAATACGTCGTTCTGTGAAGATAAATGTGCAAAACTTTCGTTGTGTTAGCGAGTGTGTGATGAGATCTCGCTTTGGAATAAGATTGGGCTATATGGTGCAATCAGTTAATTAATGAAGCGCGAAAATTACACTTCGACGTCACAATCGTTACGGACGTCGACATAGCTTGCGGAAATACGGTGGGGGACAGCCTTCCGCCCCTGCCGCACTCCCACTCCGCGGATGCAGTGTTCCCGCTCGCTAACCGCGGAGGGGTTCGTGCTCGAGGGAAACAAAGGGAGGGGACGACCAAGCGCGAACGCTCATATGCTATTTATTAAATTTGCAAGTAATACACAGAGCGGGCCATCTAGCTACAAAACATAACGAGGCATTCCTCTGGAGTAGAAGGCAACGTAAGAAGGTCTTCCGACTTACCGGCTGGGGCAGCGGCGCGAATTCAGAGGTATCGGCGGCGAGCGTTTGTATGCGCCGACAATGGCGGCCGGGTTTTCCCGTGCGCGCCGCATTCTTGGGGCAAAGCCATTCCCCAGCATTTGCTGGGGCAGTCGACAAGAGCGGGTGTTTGCTGCGCTCGCTTCGCTGTCTGAAACTGGAAGTCCGACGGCAAGGCACGACGGATCTCCGTGCGCCTGCCGTGGAAGGTGACGAGAGTGTGCGGCTGCAACCGCTGGTGGTGGTGGTGAAAAACTTTATAAAGTAGAGCAAGCCTTAATTGTTACATTCTAGTGATGTGATTGCTCTTGGATGCGTGTCGTGGCCGGAAGGTGATGCTTCTCAGCGACTTCCAAAGCCCAGTCCACTAGCTGCCGTTGGGCAGCCGGGTCAGAACTGAACACCGCAGCCTCCCATCGCTCGAGGTCTGTGAGCTGCCAATCGGCTGGTGGAAGGAGCTCAGAGCAAGAATAAAGAATGTGTGCAAAATCCGCTTTCGGAGCGCCGCAGAGGGTGCATACTGGCGTGAACAGTCCTGGGTGAACCAGGGCTAAGTGGGCAGGGGAGAGGAAGGTGCGGGATTATAGCTGTCGCCACGTCACCTGCTGCAATTTAGTGATACTTGTGCGGAGGGGGATACGTTAGCCGTTGCTCACGGTAGTGTAGAGTGATCTCGTGATACGCGACCATTCGATCTCGAGCGTCTCCCCAGGCGTAGGCGGCTCCTGCTCGGCTGACGAAACCTCGAGCTAAAGAATGAGCCGCCTCGTTACCTGGGTGGCCGGCGTGGGCCGGGACCCAGTGAAGCTGAATAGGTCGGGTAGGGGCGGGAGACCGGCTTAGAAGCCGGAAAGCGGGTTCGGAGATGCGGCCTTTCGCAAAGTTACGGACCGCGGTCGTTGAGTCACTGAAAATGTGGGTCGCCGATGTAGTAGCGATGACTAATGCTACGGCTGCCTTCTCCGCTTCCGCGGGAGTGGAGGCAATGACAGTGCCTGCCGTAATAGGGGTGTACGAATTAGACACTACCGCCAGGGCAAAGGCGGAAGAGGAGGTGTAAGAGGCTGCGTCGACGTAGACGCTCTCCGGCTGTGCGCCATAGTGTTTGTGTAGGGCTGCAGCCCGAGCAGCACGACGAGCCGCGTGATGCTCGGGATGCATGTTCTTGGGGAGGGGGTGAATGGTGATGAGGACCCGTGTGCGGTGTGGGAGGGAGAAGGTGTGGGTATAATAGCCAGGGGGGTGTAGGCCAATGGCGTCAAGAATATGACGGCTGGCTAGGGTGGAGGAGAGCCGATCAAGTTGGGCAGATCGATGGGCCTCGGTTAGCTCGGCGAGGGTGTTGTGTACGCCCATCTTAAGAAGGCGTTCATTCGGCGTGTGCTGGGGGAGGTTGAGGGCCGTCTTGTACGCCTGACGGATGAGGCAGTTGACTTTGTTCTCCTCTACTCGGGAGAGGAAGAGATAGGGCAGGGAGTATACTACCCGGCTAAGGACGAAAGCCTGGATCAGGCGGCGGAGGTCGTGTTCCCGCATGCCTCGGTGTTTGTTAACGATTCGTCTGATGAGGCGAACGGTTTGTTGAACGGTAGCAGTGAGCTTGGTGATTGTGGCAGTGTTCTTGCCATTGTTCTGGAGAACCATCCCCAGGATGCGAACTTTGTCTACCTCTGGTATGCGGGTGGCATTAATGGTGACATC